>JAUESE010004681.1:0-10752 GCA_032274725.1 Malacoctenus triangulatus
ATATATTCAGAAGTATTCAGAAGTATTCAGTCTAAGAAATAATAAGCACTACACCAATTTTATTGGTTTATTTTGGTAAGAAATGCATCAACTGTCTCTGCTGTGTGTCATTAGGAGTCCCAGAAGACTGCAGCAAAG
Source organism: Malacoctenus triangulatus (assembly GCA_032274725.1). Taxonomy (NCBI): domain Eukaryota; kingdom Metazoa; phylum Chordata; class Actinopteri; order Blenniiformes; family Labrisomidae; genus Malacoctenus; species Malacoctenus triangulatus. The sequence goes on from JAUESE010004681.1 coordinate 139, forward strand.
ATATCTGCAGGTCAGTTTCCCCCCTTGACGCTTGATATCTCATGTAGAAGAGGAATGTGGTCCACAGCAAAGATTGTCAACTGACTCAGGAAGCCCTTCAATTCTGATTATTCCTCTGAACATAAAGCAATCTAGCACTCAAAGAAAAGCACCAACAATGTCATGCAGTATACACAAACGTGGGCAACACAAACGTGGGCAACTCCACAACACTGTAATGACTACACTTCGTCAAGTGTGTCATATCAATTGCATTTGTAAAATTGAACTGTTCAACACCAGAAGGCCTACCTCCGTAGCTTAGTTTTAAATATGAAGATCAAGGTGTGTTTTTTCTGAAAAAAAAAAATTGATGTACAACTGGTTTATAAACATTTTTACACAAAAGTGACAAAATGTGTGTTTGGTAGATTTTTTTCTTTGTTCTAACAATGCTTCTTGAATATAATTCTTATTGTAGTGTAAGTCCAGTTCATTTTCTTTTTAAATGGTGCCACATTTATAAGGAACATGCATTTATGGGATGAGCAGTTTAGCTGAGTACGTGACGAGGCTTACTTGTGCAATGTTTATTTACATGTTTTCTTTGGAGTTTCGGAAAGAAAAACCACATTTGTATTATACAGTACTGTATAGTATTGTACTGACTATCAGCTAGTCAGTGTTTATTTGTACACTCACCTTGGGTGCATCTATTGACCTATTTATTAAAGCAAAAGTCCAATCAGCAATTTTCATGACAGAAACCCAATTACTTTTGGCAAGTTGCTGATCAGAATTGTTAGGAACTGGTACAGAAAGAGTAGTGTGAGTTTAAAAAAAAAAATCAAAACAGTAACAAGTCTGAGTAAAAAGTCAAGATGGCTTTCGGGCTGGTCTAGAAAATTGGATGGAAAGCACTTCTCATGGGACAGAAGAGGGTTGGCCTGACCTGACCAATCAACCTTTGTGCTGCCACTTTCAGAAGGTCAGCTCATTTGACAGACACAACATGATAGCATGGATTTATCCCCCAGATCAGGGGTGGGCAACTCCAGTCCTGGAGGGCCGCAGCCCTGCACGCTTTCAATGTGATCCTGTTCCAACATTGAATGGGGGCTGGTTTGGCACATTGAAAACATGCAGGGCTGCTGCCCTCCAGGACTGGAGTTGCCCACCCCTGCCCCAGATACTACCAAACTAAACTCTAAATTCTAGAGGAAACTGCAGGATTAACTCTGATTCTCCTTACTATGAAAGTGGTTTACTTTTACTGGACTTTTGTTGTGCTTTTAGGCAAGATGCCTAACCTGTCCTGACAGTAGTGTTAGAAGAGGTCTCGAGACATGGATAAAAAAAACCTTTTGATTTTCAACACAAGTTCTTTTCTATACAATAGCATGTTGCTGGGGGGGACTGCAGTGAATTGTATCTGTAATCTCAGATGGACTGTAGTACATTTGTTATGTTAGGTAGACTGCAATACATTTTTCATGTGTGGTGGACTGTAGTACATCTATAATTAATGGTGGACTACAGTCATCTGCAATGTCAGATACATATCATTTTATTAATTTTCTTGGTCCTATTACAGGGAAAAATTCATCTCTTTTGTAATCAGTGCAAAAGATGGGCTTCAAAATGAAAGGGCTTGTTAATCTGAATCGCGCTATGTGACATGGCAGTAAAGCCAAAATCTCCCAGAATTCCAGTGAACACTAGTATGTTGACCAAAGCAACAATCACATTTGTGCTGTCACAAAATTGAATTTTCCCTTTGGCAGGTGAATGACACTATAATACGTAAAGTAAGGACATAAACTACAGAAAAAACAATATCTTTTTTTTTTTTTTTTAAATCTAAAAATGGATTGTTCCTCATGCCCTGCCTGACGGAAGACCCAGGACAAGCTGAAATGACAATGTTGTGGGGTGGCCAGGGGATGCTTCAAAGTCCCCTTAGGAAGGCTGGGGGACATGTTACAGAAGAAGGAGGTCTGGACATCACTGCTGAAACTGGACAGATGGATAGAATGATTCCTCAGTCCGCTCTTCTGGCTCATGTCAATCACATGAAACTGTGTGTCGTAAAGCATTTATCTAAACCAGGGGTCTTCATTGTTTTCCAGGGCAAGGACCCCCAAACTGATGGAGAGATGGAGCAAGGACCCCCTACTTATGTATAAAATTGTACGTTATATTAAACTGGTCCTATGGTGCCTTGTAGAAATGTACCTTGTTATTTCATTCAGTACTAAGATATTGAAATAATACACAAGTTCAGTCTTCATTGAATTCAATTTTCATATTTTTTTCTGTCTCCTTGAAGCTAAACCCGAATTTGAGATAGCTGTCTGTATATTTTCGGGTTTTCTCTCTTTTACCCTTACCCTTTACAACTGCGGTGCCTACAGCATCACTTTCATTTCCAGATGCATTTTCTGAAGTGGAAGCTGTTGTGCATGTTGCACTTGTGGCTTCTTTATTTTGTCATGTTAAAAATCAATCCATTTATTCATATTTTTTTCCTATCCAAAACATGCCACCTGCTACACAAATGGGCTCACGGGAACCAGACAGAGGCAGCGTGCTAAATACAGCTTGGTGATTGGCACAACAGCATAGATTGTTTATTACATCGAGATGATTGCTCTGTTGTGTTGCCGTGTACTACTACTGTCAGGAAATCTCCCATAAATAATATTTATGTACAGCCTTCGAGCCTTGATTATTTTTCCTCTAATCCCCAAGATCTTCAAGAACAACTGCATTTAAAGATACCTTCATAATAATTTACTGTGTGTTTAAAAAAAATTGCAGGGAGAACATAAAAAAATGTCTAATCAATCAAAACTTTCACGACCCCTCTGCAGTACCTCTGCGGACCCCCAAAGGGTCACGGACCCCCTGTTAAAGATCTGTAAACTAAACAATGCTTCAACAAGCCATAGCTTCATTTCTCTAGTGAAAGTAAAAAAATTATAAAATGGAACCTCACAAACACACACTCTTGTTTACATGATTGGCTGAATTGAATTACTGTTTCAGATCATGAGAGAAATTTCAGGGAAGATTAAATTCAACCACCATCCAGCTCACTCCAGTTACTGCAGACTCTGAAGCCATCAAGGCTTGCAAGCAAAGTAGCGAATGTGGCTCTTTGATTTGCTTAAAGGTTGTTGCAGGCTGGAGAGATTCATTCACCATGTGGGGCTGTGCACATCTATCTCTGTGGTCAGAGCACAGACAGGTGCATCACAAAAATGAATTCTAAAAACACTGGATCATTTTGTCATCATCACACAAAATACACTGTATATATATATTTTTAAAATCAAGCAGTTACAGCCAAAACCAATCTACATGGAAGTTTGAACCAGGGCATACAAAGCAATCAGAGCAACATAACTGAGATAGATGCCTTGAAGGAATCACAAAAAAGCGTGTTTTCCCATTTGGCAGACATGAAATTAGAGAGAGTGCTGCAAGGCGGTGTGCAATGCATTTGATTATAAGCCTGGGGTCATTTGTGCAATCAGTTTGCATTGTCTCCAAATGCCTGTTTGAAGAATCTTCAGGTACTTCAATCCATAGTCGTCAGTTTTGGGTTATTTGGGGGGGTTTAGATTTTATATGGATGTAAATGTCCCCTCTCAATAATCCCGAGATGAGTGTATCTGTTCTTTGCTGTTAGTTTACTGTTTTTGGCTGCAGCTTTTATTTGTGCAAGATATGTATAAGATGGCCATGAGAAAGCCTTGTGGCACATTATCTAAAAGCCACTACATCATGATGCCCTGCTTCATGTTTTGTAGGATTTACCATTTCCTCTGAACACACAAACTTCCATGAGAGCTGAAGATGTACTGAGGGTTCCAGCAACAAGACTTCTCACCTTTTTCCACAGAAGATCATGTGAGTCATGTTCAAAAATGGAAGTCATTCTGGTCATGTGACCAAGGACAGCCTCAGAAAAAAATACCCTGAAAGTGTCAGTTATTTAGTGTGACAGCTCCTATGGCCAAATGGCAGTGAGACGGTTTTTCCTGATCTCACTGCAGTCAGAACTAGCTCATCATAACCTGTGAAACTGTCAGCCAGTTGTGATCACTTCCCACAGCCTTATGGTGGGGGAACCTCCTAATTCCTCCTTTATACAGTTTATATGTTTCATTTTCTGCCTTCCCTGTTTAACCCTCATGAAATTGTCAAACTCAGCAGTCATAATGTTCCCGTTAATACGCACAGACTAATTTGTTGCCAAATCTACCCATCTACGAAGCCAACACATCTCTATTACAATCATTGAAATATAAGCAAACCGGGAAAGAAGCCAAAAACAGGATGTTCAAAGCTTTCAGAAGTTCATTTCATACGAACATATGTATTAAGCTGTTCATAAACCTTTAGTTGCTTGAAGGGGTCAACTTAACGAGAAAAACACAAAAGTAAAGCTATAGCCTCAGAACAAAATAAGAACCTGTTTCAATGGGTCATGCTGCTTGTAATCCACCTGTTTTTACACATCAGTGCTGATGCTGTGACTGACCACCTCTCTCATAGTGATAGAACGGATGAGGTTGAGCTTCTGGTAGAAACTGTCCCAATCCGTTGGCAGCTCCAGGTCCTGATGCTGGACAGTCCTGTAGCTGATCCTGCAGCCGCCATTGCATAGCCTCTTTGGGTGCTGCAGGGAGAAGGGCAGCGAACAACGAGCACAGGCCGGGCAGAAGGCATGCGAGCAGGGGCACCTTGATTGTGGAGGGGTCAGGGAGTAACTGGTAGGCCCATTGGCCTCGGTGAGAAAGGTGGGAGGGTAAGTTTCTGGCTCATCGCTGTAGTGCTCTGGCGTGGGAGGTGAAGGAGGAGTGGACAGGGCCAGGAGCTGGGATGGAGGCATGGCGGAAAGCTCAGGTTCCCCCTCTTCACCCTTTTCAGACTCCTCCCTCTTACAGCAGTAATACTACAGTGGACACACATAACAGAAAAAAATCAACACACTGGTCTCAAACAGTGGATGATACATTTTTACTCTTGAGCACTGACATGAGGACTTACCTATACATTGCTGTTTTTATGGATATTTATTTTTGACCATTTTTAAAATATCACACATACTGGGGCAAGAATATTCTTTGACACAGAGTTAATGATATCTGAAAGTCATTTCAAAGTGCTTACATTTACTTGGTTTCAAAAAAAAAGTAAACTGGTCCTGCCTTCACTGGAGAGGCCACCGAGCTTGTGCATTGAGGCCTTTCATCAGCTGGCATTGCACCAGTTTGACTGGAGATGAGTTACTACATTGCAGTTCCTCTTTTCCTGTGCTGCTGCTTAGGTCTTGCCATCTTTTCCTGATTCTGATTGGGTTTTTTTTTATTTGCTTACCAATGACTTTGTAAAAGATCGCCACTCATATCGTGTGTTTTTTGTTTTGTTTCAGCAACTCATTTTTATTTGACAAAGGAGCTTCAAGCCTCTTTTTTTTAAGCTCTTGTGACTACTAGCTCTTCAAGTGAAGGTACAGGTTGTTCTTCAATAACAGGGCTTAGATTCAGAAGAAAAATTCCCTCTGTATTAGGAAGAAACTGGCTCACTTTTCTTTATAGTCATAGGCTGCTCCCCCTACAACATGTTGAATCCCATGTATGAGTCATAGGTTCTCACCTCCAATAATGTCCACAACCAATTCTGTTTATGCTCTCTTTTCCATAAGGTCTGTTGTCTGTTTGGGGATTTATTTCTATAACAAGATCCATTTATGCTCTGGACCTCATGTTCTTCCATAGAAATGGCCGGAATGCAATGCATTCACCTTCTGGATGATTTCAAATCAAAGGCCTTTCTTCCTTTGGCTTGTCGTCTGTTAAGCCCCAGAAGCTCTGGACAAGAAGGGCAGAGTAACCCTAAGAAGCAAAGGCTTCCCTGTATCAATTCTTCAATTCCAATACATATAATAACATTTTTATTCCTATCTGTGGTAAACACAGTTAACCAGTGAATCATTTTATGATCTTAACGATATTGGCAATTTTTTGGATACATGCACAAAAACACCCTAACCAAACCATAAACTTAAGACCCAAACCATTTATTCATCCATTATCTACCACTTAAGCAGAAACAGGGTGAAGATATCTCAACAAAGACTCAGAGACTTCCCTCTCCCCAACCACCACCCCAAGCTCCACTGTGGGGACCCCAAGGCATTCCCAGGCCAGGCAGGTGATGTAGTCCCTCAGTGTGTCCTTGGGTCTTCCCCAGGGCCTCCTTCCACTGGAGAATGTTTTGAACACCTCCCTCAGAAGGCGGCCAGGATCTGTCTGTTGATCTCCCACTCCACTCCACCTCCATTCGTGAACAGGACCCTGAGATACTTAAATTCGTCCACCTGAGGCAGGAACTCATCTCCAATCTAAAGAGAGCAGACCATCTTTTTCCGGTCGAGAACCATGGCCTCACAATTGGAGGTGTTGATTCTCATCCTAGGCACCTCACACTCAGCTGCAAACTGCTCCAGCACATGCTGGAGGTCCTGATCTGAGGGCACCGACAGAACAACATCATCTGCGAAAAGCAGAGATGATGTCCTGTGACCCCAAACCCGACTCCCTCCGTCTCCTGGCTGCACCTACAAATCCTGTCCATAAAGGTAATGAACGATACTCGGCTGCAGCCGAGTATCTGTAGAGACATTTAAATAATTTACAATGTATTTACACAATAATCCATCATGTTTATCCAGCAGTGTTGTTCTTCCCATCGCCATGCGAGATCCTTCCTGTACTCATCCATTTTTATTTTAGAAGTCTGCAGGATGGCTTTGATAATGCTGAACTGGCCAATAGCATGGGCGACGATTTTAACAATGAGAATCTTGACAAAGAGGCACATGCTGAAGGTCCTGGTCTGAGGGTGCCATCAGGACAACATCAGCCACAAAGAGTGGAGAGGACATCCAGTGACCCCCTAACTCGGACCCCCTCCGGCCCCTTGCAACACCTAGAAATCTTGTCCATAAAAGTGATGAACAGGACCAGTGATATTGGGCAACCCTGCCAGAGGCCAACATGCACTGGGAGCAGATCTAACCTATTGCCAGGAATGTGAACCATCCCTCCTGCCCCAGCTGAATCAGGACTGCTTAGCCCTTAGCAGAATGCCACGGACCCCATACCCCTGGAGCACTTGCACTGAGTGCAAGTTAACAGATGGGCAAGGAGGGATGGTTTGCTGCACCATGCAGCAGACAGTGATGGACATGATAGCTACAAGCAGTAATAAAACACAAAGTGGGCACAGTGATACACCAAATCCATTTTCTTTAGGTGTCTTTACATGCACTTACAAATAGCATATCACCATAGTTTAAGAAGGGTTGTAAAGTTATGGAGATCAATTATTCTCTAACCAGACATAAGAAGCAGAATTTTATTTCTGAAGAAGAATCTCAATTTGAGTTTACATTTCCACAAAAGATTGTCAGTATTCTAATACTAAGAGAAGATAAGTTAAGATAAGTTAAACTATTAATCTCACAATGGAGAAATTCACTTGTCACAAACAGCTCTTCAAGGGAAAAACACAGGGAGTGCAGAAAGAAAGGAAAAATATGCTTCAAAAGCAATAAAGTATAAAATAGATAATGCTGTTGCTAATGCTGATGATATTGCTTTTCATTTGTTGTCCCTTCATTTCCTAAGCATCTCTGTTTGTCTTTTCGTCCCTCTCTAAGGGCACACCTCTCTTTCATATCTTCAGTTTACAATTATTTAGCCAGATAGGAAGTGTAGATTGACTCCAGTTGTTGCTTTTGGAAGGTGTTGCTGTGAACCGACAATGCATGGCCAAGAGTTTGTTGATGGTGTGACACTGAGCCATTCACTGGATTTCATTGACTGGCGATCTCATTTGATGAAGATGAAACTTTAGGCGGAAACCTCCACAAACAAGTGATAGCTGCAATGGTGGCTGCAGTAAAAGCATGGCAAAGCATTCCCAAGGAGAAAAACTCAACATTTGGTGATTTCCGCAGGTTCTATGATCTATAGTGTTACAAATGTGCCAGGCAACAGATAATTATTTTTTCACATCAGCTGAGATAAGTTTTCAAAAGAGTTATTCTTTCTTTAATTTGGAGAAAAGGGTGACTTGTAGTTTGTTAGATTTGTGGTAAGCGGGTCATTAAAAATCATACCTGCAACCTACATATACAAAGTACAGCAACGATGGTCAGTAAGATGACTGCAGCCAGAATTCCCCCTGCGATGACCACTGTCCCAGCTGACATTCGAATTTTTCTCCATCAACAGTCTGCAGAGAAAAAGGGTGTGGAAAAACAAGGATTAAAAATAATAACTATATAAAATAATAATAATTATAATAAACTAAATAATAGAGCATTAGAGAAATCTAAGTTTATAAAGTGCTTTGACATTAATAGATAGTCGCAACACAACAACAAACAGGACAAAGAAAAAAGCAGGGGTACAAATCACATGGATGCAAATATATAAAAGTTTACCTTAAGTAGAGATGGAAAGAAAAAAAATCTAAATGATCCCATGAGGCCTTTCTTCCCAGAAAGGTTGTTACAAAACATAAAGTTTAAGAGCTTCAACAGAAACGGCTTTCATTTTTAGCCGCCATCATCTGGGGCCACACATTCCTGATGGAAAAGATGAGGATGAACCCAGACATGCACTTCAATTTAATTGTAATTATATAGCACCATTTGTAACAAAGTGATGTCATAGCTCTTCACATTCAAATATATGGAGTTTTTTTGTCATGGTGGAGAGTAAAAAAAAATTCTTTTTAACAGGAAGACATCTCCAGCAGGACCACACTCAGAAGTGGTGGAATACTGCCTCCACCTGTTGGGGTTAGCGGATAGATTGTAATGTGCGGTGGGTGGGAAACGGAAGTGGAGCCAGGATGTGTTGGGAAAAGGGGGAGCTTTATTAATCAGGGTATTTGCAGTGGGTGAGGATCCAAGGAAGGCAGGAGACGAGTCCGGGAAATGAGTCCAAAAAGGGGGGTCACAGGGTCCAGGAGATGGTCACGTGAGGGGGGTACCAGGTAAAGCTGGGTGAATTTGAGAGGTTCTGGCACAGGTGACTATGAATCCAGGGGTCTGCACTATGGTTTACTTGAGCATGGGTCCAGACACAGGAGAGGGGGTTTTCCAGGAGAAGGCACTGAAGTTGAGCGTGGAGCCACGTGGGCTGGTGGAGCGAGGAGGCTTGAGCAGGACACACAGACCGGGAGCTGGTATTGGGGAACACACAGGGATTAACAACGGGCACACTCTAAGCAGCAACAAACTTGAGTAAAGCAAAGAACTGTGCAGCCTATCTACTGCGCAGAGAAACGCAACCATCTGACGCTGGATCACTTGTGGAGAGTGGCCTTTATCCAGCACTGATTGTAACTCTTTGCAGGAGTGTAATTGCCATCTCCAACTGACCGCTTGACTGTGGATGGTACCGCAAGGTCAGGCTGGCAGTCGCTCCCACAGCCTTGCAGAATGCGAGCCACACTTGGGAAGTGAACAGGGGGGGCCCGAGCAGAAGCATTGTCCCTCGGTAAACTGTGTAATCGGAAGACATGGGTGGTGAGTAGGTCCGCCGACTCTGGTTTTGGTCGGTAGTTTGAGCCTTCAAGTGCCCTGCACTGGAAATTAGAATTTGCTAATTAGGGTCCATTGTTGTTCGACTGCTCCATTATTTTGGAGGTGTCGGGGTGTTGAGTGCTGGGCATTGAGTTTCTACGACACTGTCTGCAACAGGAGCAAATGTGTTAGCCACAGACAACAAAATCTCCAATACCTGTCCGCAGTCAAACAAATTTGTTCCAGCACACAGTCAGCACACATTCAGCCTCTGGAACTGCCAGTCAGCCGTCAATAAACAGAATTCATCAGTTCCTTGATGAAAGCCTCAGATGTTCAGGTCCTAGCCCTGACAGAGACATGCATCCGCCCAGAAAACACAGCTACACCAGCTGCACTCTCTGTGTCCACCGCACTCAGCCACACACTTTGCCCATCTGGACAAGGTGGTGGTATATGGAGTAAGATTGCTGTCAAAAAGATGTATCCACGATTCTCACCATTCGTACTTGGAAGGTTAAACACATGCACAAAATTCTGCTGTCACACACAAATTGTTCGGGTTCCGAAAGTTTTTCATGTGAGTGTGACTTTAAAAGCTGTGAGTGCAAACTCTTGTGAATACAACTCTCATTTCTACAACTATGAAGTCTCCGCTGTGAACACGAACTCAAGTTTGTGGGTAAGAGTCGAAAAGCAGTGCAATGACGTCACATAGTTCACAGGCAGGTCACAGGTAGATATAACCGAACCCTGATTGCTCGAAACGTGCATGCGCCAAAGCCGTAGATGACTGAACACAGTGCACCAATGGACAACAGCGGCGGCAGAGATGATGAAACAACAAATAACAGCCGGGGCGTTTTCTTTGTTTTGATCATTAAAGGGGAAAAACTGAGTTTTGTGGCCAAAACACGGAACTGCAGCACTCTTCTGCTCGTTCTCGTTGTGCGCACTCGTACGAGCACACTTTATAACAGAATAAGCCCCTACGAAGAACACGCTGATTCACGAGAACGATG
>JAUESE010004736.1:0-10747 GCA_032274725.1 Malacoctenus triangulatus
TAATTCACATTTATCCATTTTGTTGCTTAGCAATTAATCAATTCTTTGTCAATCACCAAACACCCTACTTGAACGCACAACATCAGTTTCAAAGCATAATGAGTAACTTTTGTTGCGGAAATGGGGGTTTGGGGTAGTTACCTGTGGGGTGGTGGCTTGTTCCATGATCTTTAGCAGCAAAATTTGGTCTTGATCACGGACTTGGTCTTTGGCATCTCCCAATCGATCGATAAGGCTGGGCAGAACTGAGAGGCACACAGAGAAGAACAAGTTCAACTTCGAAAAAAAGCAAGAAACCTCCGGACAAGAGAAGATCATGAATCCAAAATTGGCCTGAAGCATTGTTAAGAGCAGTGTGGAGGTCCTAGCAGATGGAGCGCACTTCATGAACATGCGACCCAGAGTCCTCAAGAATGACAACTCCTCAAACCTGAAAACACTCAGGTCATTCTGCGTTTGTCTTTTGGATTCTTGGTTTTTCAAAAAAACACTCAGCTGTAAAGAAATGGCTTTTTGATTTGCATCATCTTATTGAAACATGGAGATAACAAAAAGGAAGAACAGCCAGTGGTCAAGGAGGACAAGTTAAAAGAAATAAAAAAGTCTGAACAATCCCGCCAAAACAAATACATGATCCTGCTTCTGATATCCGAGCACTGATTTTTAACTCTGACATATAGAAAAACATTTCTGTTGGTTGTTAGTTGTCTCATAATTTTACCTGAAAAGAATTGATTTTTAGGTAAGTACAGTGGGAAAGTGTGTTCACGCTGAGCTGTATGTACAGACTGAAACACCAGTCTGAACAGGTGGAAGGAGGAAAAGTGGTCTCACCTGTCCCCACATGGGCCCGAAATCGCTCCTGTAACCTTGTCACTAAGGCAGATAAGAGGTCCAGGCCAAGCAGAGCCACCTGGTGGTCAAAAAAATAAATGGTTATTTGCATTTGCTTTTCATTTTAAAAACATTTGGACTGAATAAAAAATTAATACTATACCAGTTTTATAAATGATAATCATTCCAAACTTTCAAACAACTCCAAACAAACCTGAAAAAAATTCTGACCTCTGATTTTAACGTCTTGACTCAAAAGCTCTGCAGCAAGGCATTGTGGGTGAAGACAACTCAGCAGCTTTTAGGCTCCCTGCGGATTATGCACAGCATTGCCTCCTCCTATCTTGACCAGCATGCATGTAAGAACACATGAGGGACCCATACAGCACATTAAGCTGTGTCTGACTGCGGCATTCTCACTGAGCATCTTGTGTGCCAGCATTAATATAAATGTGTAAATTACAATGGTCATTTACAACATGGGGTGAGTAAGTTGTTCAATGACCTTATAGAGAGGTAGTCCTGCTGACACCACAACAACACGTAAGTATCACCAAAGCACTAATTCAGTCAAGACAAAAAAATTCTTTATTTAGAAATTACAACAAAAGTCATAAACTTAATACCCCCCACCAAGTGGACGTGTGCAGGGGAGACGGGACAGAGAGGATGTATAAGCACTTCAAAATAACTATATTTTCTATTTCTGCACAGAATATATTAGATGACTTTTTTACCTCCTCAGCACAGCTTAAATTTAAGCTGTCATTCATTCATTTTGTCTCTACAGTCACTTTGTTCCACAGTGTGGAACACACTCGCGTGTGTCCCAGAAGGCTGCAGGGCTTGGCGTTAATGTACAGCAGCAACCCTTCGACCTGTTTCTTTGTTCTCCCACTGGCAGTGATTACAGTCATTAGAAAGTGGGTGGAGACAAGACAAAGGCGGAGTGAGAGCACAGAGGGTTTTAAAACCTCCTCAGAAATGACTCCAGTGTGCCAAGCTGAAAAGGAGAAATAACTCAGAAGTTTCTCCTTCAACCACAGCTAACATCAGAGGTTTGGGGCTTGTTGTTTTACACGCCAGCAGTGAAGGTCTGCAGAAACACAGCTACAACCATCTACAATCTACAAGCTACAGAAACCTTTATGTATCCTGCATCCACACAACAGACATGTTACTTTTCCCTCATCAACAAGTAATACTTTTCACAACAGCTTGTCAGTAAGAAAAAAAAAAAAACTTTTTGGGTTCCACTGAGAGTTACAGAACAAATCTGCTTGAGTTAATGAGCAATATATTTCTACGATGATGCAAGATAATTCATTACCGCTGTGTCTCGCACACTTGCACACACACCATGTGTTCAGACAGATTCTAAAGGAGGCAGGTTGTCTCTTGTCTCTGACTGGTTTGCAGACGGTGTAGATCAGCACATCATGAAGACGTGAAAAGTTCAATCATGACACCGCTTGTAAAACCCTGCTGTTGTTAACTAACTTCTGCCATTCTTTCAGATCTTTTGTTGAACATAAATGATTGTACAATGTTTAGCTTTTCAACTTGAAATTCCATCCAAACAGGTTCATTACTGATTCCATCATGCTGATATAAAAAAAAAAAAAACATTGTGAAATATCTTATCAAGCATGAATGGCTCAATCCATCACAATCTGTTCAATTAAAAGTAAACTTTCATAATAATTGCTATGTGTTTTTTAGAGTTGTCCACCAGAGTTGCACCTTTCCTATTAGGTCCAATCTAATGAGCTGGTTGGGGTTAGTTTCCATTGTGGCTGTGACCTGCTGGAACCTCTCCATCATCTGCAATGACACTTGTCCAACAGTCACAGAGTGTGCTGTGAAAAGACATGTCTGGAGATCGCAGTGATTCTAAAACTGAACCGAGAGCTGGCTGGCCGCCATGACACAAGCCAACACAAGTTAGCATCTGCCGGACCTCATCGTTTTCCTCCGCACAAGTCGTAGTGGGCAATTTACTATTTATTTGCCAGAAACACTCCTGTGTAAACAGTACAGCTTGTTCCCCGGCAGCACCCTGATGATGATCTCCCACAGATGCACACTTGGGAGGCGTCCCGCTTCAACCACAGCTAAATGCAGGCAGGGCCGAACGCATCCTAACAATCCCTGACACGCGCTCGAGCCAGCAACAGTAAAGCCCGTGAGTAACTGTGCTGCTATGCCAGTGCTTGGAGAAGCAGCAAGTGTTACCATCTCTCCTGAGGTGTGATTACCCACAGACGGCCGCGTGGAGACTCAGCTTGATGGAGGGGGGGGGGTGGGGGGGGGGCAGCTCAGGGAACAGGACTACAGGCTACAGGGGGCAGGTGGCAATTCTATGACAAGGGATGTACAGTAAACACTTATTACGCATAAACAGCCAAGTCAAGAGTGCACGTGAACACACAAACAGGTAGGGACGCTGCATTGATTTCCACTCCACTCCCCTCTGCAGGCTGCAAAGCATGCTCAACTTGCTGCGAGGAAAACAATGAAATGGGATCCTCCTCCTTACAGATATGCTACCACTGATACAAACGCCCGTGTCACTGCTCCTCTCTTCCTGCCAGCTCAAACATGTTTATTTAGCCAGTTGAGCATTTATTACCACTCCTGTCTGCATGAAAATCAGATAAACAGAAACACACACAATGTATTGCACTGGACACCACATGAATAGAGTGTTTAACCCTTGAACCTGCTGCTCAGCTGTTTGAAGGAAGTCAGAGTTTTTCTCAACTGAATACTTGTGACTAAAGTGAATTATTTGTGCCAACTAATCTAGCTTTTGGGCCTTTAATCTTTATCGCCTGCTGTTTTTATTCTCTGCTAGAAATTACAATTCAGGAAAAAACAAACAATAGAACTGATTTTCATTTTGTTATTCAAATAAACGATTTCTAACTAATATTTTAACTGCTGTGGATGTTTAAAAAGGTTGGGAAAACACCCCAAAAAATATATAGTAAGATATTAGGAAGATATAATGAATTATATTAGGGAACATACAATATTTCTGTGAAAAAAAGACTTTTTCATATAGAAGTGTTTAATTGTTTTTATACAATTACTGTTCTTGTGCAAAAGTCACCAATATACACTTGGAAGTAATTCATAACACAAGCTTTTGCTGCTGAAAAAATACTCAACAACAATTACAGGTAAATCTAGGAAAAGCAAGCCCTGCATCCGCTCAGATGGACGTATCAATGGCACCCAATTTTTTGGCAACATCCAGCTCCAGACCACCGTCTACGTTGGGCAGACGCACGCAGCGTTCACATGCGTTTCGAAGAGCACCGCGTGTGGTGGAGGGCACAAACCGTTAGACCCGGGACTCAGCCAAAGATCAGTCCGGGTCAGTCTAAATCAAGTTGCTTGTCACTCCCACCAGCAGTGACCCCTGCTGTCCCGGATATGCAGCTGATTTCAACATGTGTCACTGCTCTGGTCTTGAGATTTTCATTTGAACTTGACATTCATAAACATCAGGAATCCATCAAAACCAACACAGCCACAATGCTTCTAGAAGTGGAGTGCCCTGTCATTAGCAGTGTGTGCAGCAGTAAAGCTGCAGCCGAGAGCTGGTTCTCAGCACAGCGTGAGGGACACAGAGCTGCAGGCCAGAGTCAACACATGATACCACCACTGGTACCTTTGAGCTTTGTCACACATCTTCAGATACTTTGCTAAAGATGTCACTGATGGATCGATGAGTTGCACCAATGGAAGCCAGCTCCACTTTGGATTAACAGAGGAGGTGAGCCTGGAAAGAAATGAGGCATGAATGCTGTATTCATGTGTGTAAGCTGCTGATACTTCTACAGTTTCTGTAGGGGAGGAACATGGGAGGGCTTCATAGGCAGCTTCATAGACCGACAAATCAAGTTAGACTTCCTGTCTTGTCAGAGCTCTCATGCAGACAACAAAATCGAATTTCTGTCCAATGACATGCGACTCTGCCTCCATCGAAGGAGCTGTGTCCTTCATAACAGACCATCGGGGATGTGAAGGTGTCCCTTTACCTTTAAAGGTGAAAGTTATGACCCTGGGTGAGGGATAGGATATGGAACTACCGGTAGGCCTCAACAGTGCGCTGCATTCCTCCCGTCCTCAGTCCGACCTTGAGCATTTTTTCTCTCAGTGAAGAAGACGGTGGGTTACATTTCGTCGCCTCCACTCAAGTCAGGCTGTGGAGGGATTTGCTAGAAGGACAAGTAGCCTGTAACAATGTAGAAATATGTGAGGGAGGAATTGATTAACCTCTGAAGATCAAAATCCTAGGGTTTCTGCATGAAGAACAGGCTTTCATAAACATAATGGCCTGAAGAGTAATTGTAGTCACAGAGACGACTTCTGATAAAAAACAGCCCCAATAACTAAGAAGCACTTCGTCAAAGACTCCAGTCTTCTCAAAAAAAAAAAGAAAGAAAGAAACTCTTGACTGTACCAAACATATTCTTTAGTATTTGTTTGCCTCTGTGTGGTTTGCTCCACACTGTCCTAGAGGTAGAGCCGCGGCCTGTCAGACGGCAACCACGGGACAGGCCGTGACGCCAGCCGAGGTGCTCATGAGTCCCGCTGGCTGCAGGCTAAGGGCTAAAAATAGCCATGGCGAGGCCAGGCATAATTGACCACCCTCGGGGAAAAAAACACAGCTCGGGGGAAAGCAATATGTCAGTGCTGTCTGAGAGGTCAGAATGTCGATGTATAGTGGTAGGGGTCGTACGCCAAAGCTGTCAATTTTGATGTTTTAAGGCAGTGGTTTCCACCCTGATGGTGGTGGCCAGGGGGGTTGATGGTGCACTAGTGAATACAGGTGGGACCCTCGGGACTTCCTGCTCTGGTTTAAGCAGCAGATTGAGCTGTGGCGCTTTGCTTCTGGACTCGGGCTCCACTACCACAGACTGCAGCGCTATACTAATACTGAGAGGTCCCATCATGGCACCTGTCGGACGCAATACAGGCAGGCCCTCGCTCTCCAAGCAGACAGAGGCGTAATTGACGTGTCATCCCACTATCGTGGCACCCAGAAACAACTGGACACAGAGGCAGGCCACTGACTCAGGTTGTCACTGCAGGGTGATGCTGTGCAAACTTACTCGGCAAACTTTTCAACACATTTATATGGTCGGAAGATAGCGTGGAGTTAATTTGCCCCCACCGCCCCATCTAAATGAACCACACCAAAGACGGCACATTGTAAATCACTTTCAAAGCACCCTCTGTAGTACCAACAGATGGTTACACCCGAACCACATGGCAACTGGCTGCTGTGTGTTTCAGTATCCTAACCAGATTAACTGTTGGACCCTAACACCTCTGTGACCTGCATGGTTACATTAGCCCTTGCTTCAACACGTCAACAGTGAAGTTATGCCCCAAAGTTTCCGCCTGTTCAAATCCATTGCTGTCGGACACATGTCGCAGCACAAGATGAGATGCTTGTGTGGTAATGGATGACGACAGCCTACTTTTGCTGCGAAGCGGCTGTCAGTCAGATCATTCTACCCGTGTGTTTAATGCTCCCAGCGAATATGCTTAGTCATATTTTCATGCTTGCTACAGGATTCATTGAACATTAATGAGGATTACGAGTGTAAAGCAACAGCATGGCTAGGGTCATGGAGTTATTCAAACCTCGGGGCTTAGGGCAAAAATGCTAAGTCATCAAAAGCACTAGGGGAATAAAAAAAAAAAAAAAAGCTCTTTCGAGCATGACGGATGGCCAGCATGTCTGCTCCAAATAACCCAGATCCTCTTTCTCAGCTATAGTGCATCATGCACATCAGGAAATGCCATGCTGTTAAGCTCAGATGCACTGGTGTAGTAGCATGAAGGTGCTGAGGTACACCTCTTGTCCGGGCAAAACCCCTTGGGGGCTTTGTTTTCTGCTGACTTGGCAGAATAGACCAACGTATTTGAGTTCTACTGAAACGAGTCACTGTCACTCTACTGAATAATGCAGAAATATGCCCAGTACGTTTATTCCCCCTTTTTGTCAGGAGAAAGAAAGCTTTCAGCCACATCCAAAAGCAAAAAAATATGGTAGCATTTGTCACAACTTGAACACCTGTTCAACGCTGCCGTTTGCTTGGACCGACCAATACGCTGATCTTTCAGCAGAACTCGCTGCTTGAACCAGTGGCAATTGCTGAAAGACTGTAAGTAAACTTTTGCACCAGGAAAGTGTGAGGACTCCTGTTTGATTGTGCACGGAATGCTTACAACAACAGCCCGGAATATTGCGTGCCTCTGTGGTAGTGGTTGGGGTTAGCATGTGGGGGGGGGGATTGGACCTGAAACTTCTTTGACTATACCTGAGACGCGTCTTTAAACACACCTCAGACATTGCATGTGGTGCAGTTGTTGAACAAGCTGCACGAGCACGGTTGCACGATCATCGTGTCAACATGAATCCTGCATGAGTTTTGTTTAGGTAATACTCTTCATAATGTGTCCCACTTCTTCTTCCTGCTGGGAGTAACTAAAACAAACAGGCAACAAAAAAACAGTTCTGCTAAACTCTTGAGGATTTTTCTGCAAGTCCAAGTCCAGTCTGACAGGTCGTGAGCCAGTAACAGACAGATTAGTCACCGCTGTAGCATGAGAGCGTCATCTGTCAACCGGGAAGTGAGCTGGTCTCACCTCTGAAGAGGACGGGACTGACTGGGTGCTACACCAGTTATGACGTTACCCCGTTGCTTGAAGGCAGCGTAGCAGATGATGCAACGTGGCGGCGGGAGGAGCCCATGAGGCAACGCTGAGCCGCACAAACTGCCGTGGCAGCATTGAAGCTCAGACGTGCTGACAGATCGCTGACACAGTGCACACAAGCACAACACAAGGAGGGCATCTGAAGGTGCACAAGTACAACACCGCACGTCTCTTTGTTGTCTTTGCGTGTGCAACACTGGATCAGACCAGAACTACTCACCACGGACAAAAGACTTAGGTGGACTCAATAAAGTCAGCACTCGGCCCGGTGGAGGATGTCTGTGGATATGAATGTTGGTCACAAAACAGTAAGTGTGGCAAGTTGCCCAGTGACAGAAAGTGTTTGCCGAGATGAACACATATACACATAATGTTCAAGAGACAACGCAAACACACATAGTGACATTCAGCTGATCGGTGCCTGCAGGTTTCTGCTGTCAGCCGCAAACACACAGAGCAGCTCGGCTGATGATAGCTCCAAAAGGCCTAAGTTTTCACTTCCAGAAGGGAGGCGAAGTCAGTCCACCTGAGGCCAATGTGACCAATCTGAGTTCATAGACTCATGTGGGTTCAGTCCCTTCGTTTGACCTCACATGTTCACAACAGACCTTCATCTGAATCGATATAAATAATGGATAGACGAAAAGATGGATGATGGAACTGTTGGATGGAACTTTCCAGTGAATGTTTCGGACTGGCCTTGTGCTGATATGAACACTTTCTACCAAACCACTTCATCACAACTTTGGTGTCAGTTTGTGAGGATTGCTCAATTTAAAAAGGTGCTCCATGTCGCATTTGGGTGATTGCCACATTGGTAAACTAGATGACTATGGCGTTACATTGCTGCCATGAATCGAGAGAGCGCAAAGCTCTCATCGCAGGCGCGCAAAGCTCTCATGGCGGGCGCATTTCTAAAAATGAGAGAGCGCAAACTCTCATCACGGGCACGCAAAGCTCTCATCGCAGGCACATTTCTAAATCAAAAGAGCACAAAACTGGATTTGAGCTTAAAATCCAGCCAGTCAATCAGAAAAGTGACCGCCCCCAACTGTCAAATACACCCACTGACACTGACAAATACGCCAACTGAACACAGCAAGGGCACAGAAATTTACACCGAGAGAGCACAGAAAGGTGGGGGTGTACATTTTAGCCTTGACATTTGAGGGGCCTTGGCTGGTGGCTTTGTACCAACAAAAAAAAACAACAGCTCCAAATAAGTTTTAGCAGAGGCAACTGCAGGCCCGATCAGAGTCACTGTTCCCTCATTCATCTCTCATCATGCAGCAGCGAGACAATCAGCTGGTGGTGGACAGACTGGACCAGCTCAGCTGACTCACAGGCCCATCTCCTCTCTCCATCCGCCAGACTGGCATGCCCATGAACTGCCATCCAATTATTTGCTGCAAAAAAAAACTCCCATTCATTTCGAGGAATCAGGGGCATCGGCGAAGAGAGAAAAAAAACTCACTTTTTAACAGAAAAAACACTAAATTGTGGACAAGCGCAGGAGTATAAGAGCCGACAGGTCATGTGCTTCCGACAGCATGCGGAGATGCCACCAAGTGGGACAGCAAATTAGAAATGCTGTGGAGGTGCAAGCTTAATGGAGGCAGAGGAACATCCTCCGCCTGAGCAGATTAAAGAAAAAGACAGATTACATGGACTGCCTGCCTCCCAGAGGGTCCCACCACTGGGTTCATTCAGGATTGTGGCGAGGTCGTGGGGGATTTACAGCTGCTGCTGATGCTGAGAGTGACGGCAACAAACAAATGTATTGTCCTTAACTCATTGCAATATGAAAATATCTCCCAAAAGGAGACACAGCGTTCAGTAATATAGTCAATAACTGATAATGTGAAGGAAAGGGAGAGAAACGCAAGAAGAAAGAATGAGGGGGAGAAGCATGAACATGGGACGAGAGAAGGACGACAACATGCAGAACAAGCACGCAACATCAGGGTGCTTTAACCACAGTCTTCAGGACATCAGCAGGAGCTTCATCAGCTCCTCCTCCTCCATGTCACTAACATCATGACACGGCCCTGCTTGCCAGACTGGGAGGGCAGCAGGAGGGCACCATATTCACACATTTTGAAATGAACGCTTTCTTTTCAATTATACTGTGATGGATAGAGCAAAATAAATGCTGAGTCAGCAAGACATTCTGTCATCTTTTGTTCATGTATGCGTGCGTGCGTGCGTGCGTGCGTGCGTGCGTGCGTGCGTGCGTGCGTGCGTGCGTGCGTGCGTGTGTGCTGCAACCTGTGCACCTGGCCTCCTAAGCTCAGATTGGCCTGAATTAGAAATGCGGTTAGAAGAAAGACTATAAGAAAAAAACTGAAATAAAAAAAGTCAACAGAATTGTACATGTTGATCGGTTACATCACGGCTGACGCGTTGATATGACAAAATTGCCTTGATGGGGTAAATTACACTGATGTCAGCCAAACCTGAATTTGTCTGGTTGATGGATTTACCTCGGCAGGTATACTCATTGTGTGACGGTCAGCTCGCAGCATCAATTCGGCTGATGACTGTGATGACTGTGTGGTATACTTTCAAATGAAGAAAACAAGTATATGCTGATTTTTATCTTTGAAGAGTTCAACAGCAAGTCAACAGCTTTGGGAGGTTAAGGAGGTGAAATAAAACTGCCAAACCGCAATATGTGACAAATGTCTTGTTGGGATTTACAGCAGGTGAAGTTTGGTTATTGTCAACTAATTGATTGCTGAGAGCAATAAGTATAAAAACTATAATTATCAATAATAATTTAATAATTTTGGGGCACCACCCTGTAAACAGAGATCAATGACCAAACCAATGGTAGTCTCAAATAAAGGGATTCTTTCGTTTCACCAAATTGATGGAGTGAAATTGAGCACTGACCGTACAACCAGCAGTTATCACAATAATGTACAACAATGATCACTTAGAGGCTTCTTATTCCACACACAACCGTTTATTACACAATGTATTTCATTTACAATCTACACACTTTCAATAAGCGCTCGTCTAAAGCTATCTATAAAGGCGTACACATAAAATCACACTCAAACAATCATTCATAACAACACCAGGAAAGCGTAGTTGAGTGGTACCTGTGTGTGTGTGTGTGTGTGTGTGTGTGTGTGTGTGTGTGTGTGTGTGTGTGTGTGTGTGTGTG
>JAUESE010004754.1:0-10746 GCA_032274725.1 Malacoctenus triangulatus
CTCGACCCTCGCTTCTGTCCTGACGTCTCCACTGCCTGCCTGGGTTGTGTCAATAAAACATTATTGAACGGAACATCACTCTCGGTGTGTATTTGGGTTCGAGCCCTCGTGAAAGAACAAACTGGCCAAATGGACCCAACCACCAGAGCACCCAGCCCGGCGGCACCCACCGGTGAGTGAGTGCAGGAGCTGCACGCTCAGCTCCAACAGTACTGAGACCGGTCCGAGAAAATGTTTTGCTCGCTGGGGGCCGAGCTACAGGCTATCTTGGCTTATATGAAATCGCTCTCACTCTCCTCGTCTGCATCTACGCCACCCATTCCTCTCGCCGCTCCACCTACCTTCTCTGGGGACGAGGATAACTTCCGCCAGTTCCGTGTCCAGGTGGAGCTGCATTTTGAGCTCCGGGCGGCCCAGTTTCCCACAGAGCGTTCCCAAGTGGCATACATTGTCTCACTGCTGTCCGGCCCGAGCCGCCACCTGGGCTGCAGCTGAATGGGAGAACTCCGGCGAGGCCATGTCGTCGGTTAACAGTCTTTTCCGCACCCTCGCCTGTTTATTCCGGAGGTTGTTGGTTGGATGGGAGGCAGCTCACTCTCTGTTTTCGGCAAAGCAGGGCAACACGTCGGCAACGGACTTTGCCATCAGGTTCCGTTCGCTCGCCGCGGACAGTGGCTGCAACAAGGCGGCCATCTTTGATGCCTTCCTCCATGGTCTATCTCCTCGTTTCAAGTCGTTCCTGCTGGCTCGGGACCTCCCCGCCGACCTCGATGAGCTCATCGCCCTTGCCATCCGGACAGAACGACTGTGTTCTGAGTGGGGGGTGTCCACGTCTCAGGAGGACACCAGCCGTCATCCACTTTCCGAGGCTCCTGCCCCGTGAGAGACAAGTTTGACACAGCCTCTCACCATCTTGTGATTAATCAGAACCCAGAGGGGGGACCTCGTCCTACATTTGCCGTCCTGCTCTCTTCTCCTCATGTTTCCCAATAGGTGGTGGTCCTGGTGGATTCAGGGGCAGACGTTAACCTTATGGACTTCAAACTGGCTGAGAGACTCCGCCTGGAACTGGTGCCCTTGGACAGACCCTTAGAGACCCGGGCCTTGGATGGACATCATATGCCCCGAATTTCTCACGTCTCCCAGCCAGTCAAGGTTAGCTTCCCCGATCACCACCAGGAGACCGCCACCTTCCTGGTGTTCAAGTCACCCAGTTGTCCCCTAGTTTTGGGTCTTCCCTGGTTGCGGTGCCACAACCCCCACATGGACTGGGTTGCAGACAAGGTGCTCGCATGGGGGTCCCAATGTTCCAATTGCTTCCCCGAGTCACACGAAACCCCCGTGGTCACTCGGGCCACCTCCCTGCCTCCACACCGCCCATATGACTGCGCCATTGACCTCCTGCCTGGCTCCCCCATCCCCAAGGGACGACTCTACTCGCTGTCCAGACCGGAGCAGGAGGCCATGGATGCCTACATCCACGAGGCGTTGCGGGCAGGGTTCATACGGCCTTCTTCATCACCAGCTGGGGCCAGCTTCTTCTTCATGGCGAAGAAGGATGGGTCACTCCGGCCCTGCATCGACTACCGAGGCCTGAATGACATCACCGTCAAAAACCGGTACCCTCTCCCTCTCATGTCCTCTGCGTTCGAACTCCTCAGGGACGCCAAGGTGTTTACTTGTCTGGACCTCAGGAACGCTTATCATCTGGTCCGGATAAGACAAGGGGACGAGTGGAAGACCGCCTTCAACACCACATCTGGACATTACGAGTACCCGGTGATGCCGTTCGGTCTCTGCAACGCACCAGCAACCTTCCAAGCTCTTGTCAATGACGACCTTTGGGACTTCCTGAATGTTTTTGTCTTTGTGTACCTGGATGACATTTTGATTTGATTTTTCTCCCCCTTTCTCCTCAGATGCACCGCAGCCAGGTCCACAAAGTTCTCTGCCGGCTGCTGGAAAATGGACTTTTTGTGAAGGCTGAAAAATGTGACTTCCATGTCACCACCACAACATTCCTGGGTCTCATTGTTTCCCCAGGCCAGATCCAGATGGACCCAGAAAAGGTCAGAGCGGTGACCTCCTGGCCGATGCCCTCAAACCGTAAGCAACTCCAGCGCTTCCTGGGCTTCGCCAACTTCTACAGACGCTTCATCAAGGAGACTGCCAAGGAGACGGCCCTCCTCGCCCTTCACCACGTCTTCCACATCCATGGGCTTCCCAGAGATGTGGTGTCAGACAGGGGGCCCTAGTTTGTCTCCCAGTTTTGGAGGGAGTTCTGTGTCCTGATAGGTGCGAAGGCCAGCCTCACTTCAGGTTATCACCCAGAATCCAACGGGCAGACAGAGCGCCTTAACCAGGTGTTGGAAACCGGCCTCCATCTGCTCTGCTCCCACCGGCCTTCCACCTGGGCACAGAACCTCCTCTGGGTGGAGTACGCACACAACTCACTCCCGTCATCTTCCACCGGACTCTCACCTTTCCTCTGTGTCTATGGTTATCAGGCTCCCTTGTTTCCTGCCCTGGAGGACGAAGAACGGGTTCCCGCCGCCTCTGCCCTGGTCCAACGGTGCAGGAGGATGTGGATCCGGGTGCGTCAGCAACTCCTGTGGGCGGCGGCAAAGCACAAGACCTACGCCGACCGCCACCGCTCCGACGCGCCGTCTACCGACCAAGACAATTCACTACACTTATGTATTTCTATGTGGCCGACTATTCGGCTATCATGTCAAATACAACTACCTAAATCAGGAAGCGTTACGGGCAGCTTTTGGCCATACTGACTGTGACTGTGGCTATGCTACGTCAGCAAACATTTCACCAGATGCTAACACAGGCTTCTGCATCGCCACTTAACGCAAAAAGCACTGGAATAATAACATGTAGTATTGACATGACTCACCGATGAGTAGATGACTCAAGGTTTTATGTGATTGTCCGGAGCGTTAGGAGCTGTAGCCTGCGATAGTATAAAGAGTTGATACGTGAGTGACTGAACACTTGTTGACAACAACCGAGTGGATAGAACTTTGTGTCACAGATGAAAACTCACCGGAGAGAGGAAAAATGTCGCTACAGAGTGAGTCCATAGGGCAATTATTCAAATCATAGGGATTAATCAGTCCATTAAATTGAATGCTGGTCAAGCACGCCATAGCGTGTGCAGCAGCAATCAAGCCAACACGCTGACAGGGGGTTGGGCCCTTTAACAGCGACAGCCCACCACAATAAAAGTGTAGCAGGAAGTGGCTCTAAGTGACCTGGGTTACAGGAGGTAAGATTTTCACTTTATTGGTGTTAATCCATCCTATGAGATTGATTGGGAGATTATTCCGTTTATTATTAACGTTTCAAATAATTTTTGATCTTGTCCAGGAGTGGACTGAAGTTGAGGTGGACTAACTCAGATACGTTAGAAGAAATATTTATATCGAGGTACTTGATATTGCCTATTGTGAAGGGGTGGTGAGGATGTTGGTCTGCAGGATTCCAAGAGTTCTCCGTCAATGGTAGAATTGTTGATTTTGACCAGTTAATAGTGTAGTCGGAGAGATTTGAGAATCTGGTTATGGTGTTAAGAGTTTGTTGTAATGATGATTGAGGTTTTTGGCAGATAAAGTAAGACATCATCTGCATATAATTTTATATTGTGTTCAGATAATTGTGTGTTGATCCCTCGGATGTTGCTGTTTTGTCGTATTGCTATTGCAAGTGGTTCAATAAAGATGGCAAAGAGTAATGGTGAAAGTAGGCATCCTTGTCTGGGGCCTCTGCAGAGTGAACGCTTGTGATGCGATGCCATTCGTGGTTACAGTTTCCTTAGGTGAGCTGTATAGAGATGATATCCACTAAATGAATGTTACAAAACCAAATTTATTTAAAGTTGCAAAAAGAAAAGACCGGTTAACTTTGTCAAAGGCTTTTTCGGCATCGAGAGAGAGAATAATAGCATTAAATTGATTGTGCTGTGACCATGAAATTAGATTTTATAGAGCCTAAACAGTAGTAAATAACGCTTCCGGAATGCACACGCATGCAAGTTCACGACACTGCGGAAACCGCGGCAGACCAAACCAGATGAGAGTGCGCATTCAACATCTGCATTGTCGGCACAGCAGACCTTGCCCAGGGCCCTGGATTCGCCTGTTGTGCTTCCGCGGGGTTTGCTGCTCCTGAGGTTTCCTGGCCTTTGTGGTGGCTGTAGTAGGCCCCGGGTGGGGGTGCGGTGGCTAGGCGTTACTGTCCTTTGGGGGTTGGGTTCTGGGCTTGGGTTTTGGGGTCCACTTTTTTTTGTTATCACACATCACACTGTGCACACATCCCCACGGTAGGTACATTCCATTCACAGTTTGAGTGCTTGGATAGGAGTGGGCACAAGCCCTCAACCCACTTCCTCCAGCACTTGGTTTTAATGCATTCTGCATTGCACTTCTGGGGGCAGGCGGGCTCCCCGGGAGAGGGCACCCATCCGGTGAGTCCACCCTGCTCCCAATTTTAAAGCACCACATACGCATACATCTGGGAGGGCAGACAGGGCCACACTCGGTTTGCTCACATGGGGAGGTGAGCACTCCGGGTGTTCTCCCAATTATGTTATTCACTCCTGTTTCTACTTGCTCACCCTCTCCTAGCTCTACACACTGGGCTGATACGTTACACACTACATCCATGTAACTCAAAGCACGCTGGGCACCGGCTCATCATTTAACTCTTCGATTCACCCCCCGCCTCCCCACACACACACTTTCGCATCCACTACCACTCTCTCTAGCCTCACTGCTTTCCTCCCTTACCCTCATTCTCTTGTCCTCCTTGCACAGTCCTCATTGTGCACCACTTTACCTGATAATAACCCCCGGCAAGATGGCCAGAAGCCAGTGAGGGCAGGTGATGGCCACAGTTATAAAAAATAAATAGATAAATAAAATTGCATTTTTTTCTCTAACAAATTTAAACCTTCACTGATGATGTCAATACTTAAAAAAGAAAGCAGACATTTAAGAGAAAAAAAAATCATAAAAATATGGGGTACTTGCTCGCTAATCTCGCAGGGAAACTGGTCACTCATTCCGAATGACATGCCTTTGAGCTCCTGACCGTTCCCTTAAATGAGCACCTTTTGTTTGAAGTGCTCAAACTTAGCGATGATGGGACGGGGCTGCGTTCTCCCTCAAGCTCCGGTGGAAGGTGATGGCACTCTGCTTTATTGCAGGTTTGTGGAGGTAATACGAAGGTACACGCAAGACTCTAAACAAAGAGCATAAATCTAGCAGCAGGGGGCCGCCATGTTGGATCTCAAAATCTCACAAGTTCTCGTGATCTCACAGCATGCCTCCGCCTCTCCTCTCCCCCCATAGAACGCAATCCTCGGTCCTGTGTTTCTGGGCCTTCCCTGGCTCCAGCAGCACAACCTGTATTTGATCCTTGTTGACAGATTTTCAAAGATGGTCCACTTGGTTCCCCTCTCCAAACTACCCTCTGCTAAAGTAACGTCTGAGCTGGTACTCCATTACATGATCCGGCTCCATGGACACCCCAACGACATTGTTTCAGATCGTGGACCCCAATTCATCTCCCTGTTCTGGAAGGAGTTTTATGCCCTCATCGGAGCTTCAGCCAGTCTCTCCTCCGGATATTACCCACAGTCTAACGGGCACACGGAGCACCTCAGCCAAGTCCTGGAGACTGGTCTCCGTCTGCTCTGTAGCCATCAGCCTTCCAACTGGTCACAAAATTTGATTTGGGTTGAATATGGTTGTAACACACTGCAATCTTCCTCCACTAAACAGTCTCCCTTTCAATGTGTCTGTAGTTACCAGCCTCCTCTGTTCCCAGCCCTGGAGCAAGAGGTCAATGTCCCCTCCGCCGCTGCCCTGGTCCAAAGATGCTGGCGAGGATGGTGGATGGTGCGGCGGAACCTCCTCAGGGTAGCTGCTTGCCAGAAGTTCTATGCCAACTGGCACTGCGCCATTGCACCCCAGTACCGGCCAGGGCATCGGATTTGGCTGTCCACCCGAGATCTCTACCTCAGCGCTCATCTCGTAAGCTACTCCCTTGTTTCATTGGACCATTCCCTATTTCGAAAGTTAATAACCCTGTTTCTGTGCAGTTGAAGCTTCCCCGTCCGGTGAGGTTGCACCCAACATTTCACACCAGCCACATTAAGCTCGTCAAGACCAGTCCCCTCGTCCCAGAGTCCAGGCCCCCTCCTCCCCCCCGCACCTCTGATGGATCCCCTATGTACACGGTCCGGAAGCTCCTGGCGGTCCGAAGAAAAGGGAGTACCTGGTGGACTGGGAGAGGTACGACCCGGAGGAACGCTGCTGGGTCCCCTCCCGGGACGTTCTGGACGACTCCTTCATCACAGATGTCCACACTGCCCATCCAGACCAGCCTTGGCCGTCAGGAGCTGGCCGTTGAGGGGAGGTGCTGTCACACTCCACATTTCTGTCCTGTCTGTTTCCTGTTTTATTTTGGTAGCTCACCTTGTCTCTCGTTGCAGACTGCTCGACTTCCTCTCCTCCTTTGTGATTGCATGCTCCCTCCCTAACATGCTGCACCTGTACCTGCTCTGTGATTAGACTCACCTGGTGCTCCGAGTATATCTGTGGGCTTCTGTTCTTTTCTTGTTACCATTTCGTCTGTGTTCCCATACCAGTTGCTATCAGCCTTCGTTCCCTGCTATTGTTCTGAGTTCTGTGTACTGACCCGTTTGACTACTGAGCCTGCCTTCCCTTCGACATCGCCTGCCTGTGTTTATGATCCCCTGGACTGACTTCTGGATTTGGATTTGCCTCACCTCCGTGGATTCCCCTGTTTGGTGCTTGACCCCTGCCCCGACTACGTCCCTGGATCATCTGCATTACGCCTTTGCTGGTTCTGACCTCTGGACTGTTGACCTGCCTTTTGGGAATAAACTGTTTAACGTTCGTGCTGTGTCCTGTGGTGCAGTTGAGTCCGCAAACACGGCCATTTGCGTTGACGAGGACTAGACGGAAGTTGTATGCACAAACTGCGCATGCGCATTTGCACAATGACTCGAGTGACTCATACACCCGGTACACTTTGAGTGACTCACGAGGACTCGAGTCAGTAAAAGGAATCAGGTTCCCCATCACTACTTCAGTCCGACTCTGAGAGACGAACAGATTAGTGCGTGCACGTAATGTTTGTCAGTAATGGCAATTATTAATAAATAAAATGTGTTTAGGCAGTGGCGCTGTCTTTTTTAAGGAAACCTCAATTCTAATGTATTATTCACTACTTTTTTTTGGTTGTTTAACACTTAATTCATTGAAATATTACATGCATGCAACGATTGTATGATTACAATTTTTTTATGTTTGACAGAAAAAAAGAATTTTTCCACTCTTGAAGGTTTCAGATTTTTCTCTTTTTATTCAAAATGAAATTGAGCAGTATTTCCCATTTCAAAGCATTGATCCCTGAGGAGCAGGAGTCGATAGAAGTTGTATGCACAAACTGTGCATGCGCATTTGCACAGTGATACACCCGGCACACTTTGGTGAGACACTCATGATGACTCAAGTCAGTAAAAGGAATCAAAATTTTCAACACTGCTCCACAGTATCAGCCCCTGGAGACACATCCATTCCAACACAGCTTCATTTGGGTTGCATTGTCATTATGGATAATTGAGAATTGTTTAAGTTTCACTTTAACCTGTGGCCCACATACAACAATATTCTGGAGACTTTGTCTGTGAATCACAGTGTCGCCACAAACATGGAGACCCTGTTACACGTTTCATGCATAAAATATCTGCTTCAGTGGAGGTGTGATGCACAAGATGAAGCCATGCAATTTATTAGCATGAACGTGCAGTCTGAAAATAATTACAAACATAGCCCTTTCTGGGCTCCATGGTTTTGTTCTGAGATGATTTGTCTGATTGTGTGATCTGAAGTTGATTACTGTTGGACCTATGCTGTCTGTGTCTCAGTACTACATTCTAAGCAAATCATGTCACGGTTGTTTTGTCTGGTCTTTATTCAGGTACATGTTCAGTGCTAGGGCTGGGTGTGGTAAGTGTCACTTTATAGAAACAAACTCTAGTCCTGCTTGTGCTGTCTAAAGGTATTCCTTACCAAGGAGAGAAACTCCATTATGGTTTTTAAAAATAAAGAAAAAAAGTACATCTAACAGAAATTTCAAAGGTTGTTTTGAAGTTAAGCATTGGAGGAGCTGTATGCTCAAAGGAAAGCTTTAAAAAAAAAAAAAAAAAGAGAGAGAGAGAGAGAGAGAGAGAGAAAACCAGAGTCCCATCTGCTTTGAAAGCTGATGAAACATTAGTGCAAGACAGTGATACAAGGCAATCTAAACTCTGTCTGACAGGAACAGTTGAAAAGGGGTGAATGCATGAAAGAACAATCAGTACCAAATAAAAAAATATGTATTGCATTTGATTTAAATAAAATTACAGTATAGAAAGCTACAAATATGGATTTTATATTTTGGTCAGTCAGTCATTTTGTGTAATCACAATAATTACCAACTGAAAGAGTTGGTATGTTTCAATAGAAAATTGGTCTTTTGGTTTTTCAAAATCAGCTCCACAAGTTTTTCTGCAGTAATTTGACATTTGAAAACCATCTCGTATGATGCTCATGAGGGCAGTGAGGATGCAACTCGCTTCCCCTCCGAGGTTTCTCTAAATCCTTGATTTGATTTGATTTAATACTTAATACTGAAATACTGAAAAAACATCGCAGTCCCAGCATAAATAGCAGGGGGACAGTTTACATGGAGTCCCCTCTCCACATGGTATTGTGGTTGTTCAAAGGAGAGATGCTTGCCTTTCATCCAACATGTATCCAGGATTCCTTTGCTTTCTCAGCATGCAGGACAAAAAAAGTTTAATTTGGTGCATCTGGACCATGGTGTGTATGTTTTTAATTTGTCTAAACAGGCATACATGCTTCAGATGAAAAGAAGTACCCTTATTTGGGAGATGAGTGGTGTATAAGTGAAACATTGTCCTAAGTGAGAAAATGGAATGTTGTTTGTTACTGTGAAAAATCTGTTCTTCATGTGCAATTGGAACACTCACAATGGAATATTTTAGATAGCAAAGTGAACATTTTTACTCTTCCTAAGGAACCAGATGACGTATTTCTATTTTGCAGGCATGTCTTTGTGTAGAGGTGTATGCTGGGGGACGAGTGCAGAAACAATCATAGATTATAGACAATATGAGAGCTCCATTCTATCTGTCACCTTTCACCCATATGTGCAATTAAACCAGCCACTGAGCTTTGAAAAAAGATGCAGGTTTTCTTCTTTGTGACTAATTACTACCAGCTGTATGTATGTGATATGCAGCATTATCAATAGGTCTCTCCTGCTGCCATCAAGTGATAGATCTGACAAGGGGTATACAGATGGAAGAAAATGGGGCCAAATAACAACACGGACAAGGAAAACAAAGTTTTACTATTTTATGACTGCATGATAATAATGTAAGCTGCACACAATTTAGCATTTTCACATGTTGCACAATTGACTGCTTTTTCTTCAAGATGTCTCCTGGAACACAAATGGCACAATAGAGTTCATCCTGGAGAATCAGTCAAACCTCTCCTGTATACAGGTACGTAGTGAGGGAAGTTTCCACTGCATGTGGATGCGAAAATCACAGGGATTAAAAAGTTTACTGCAAAGCAATACAGAATATACATGGGGAACAGAGGCACATAAAGACACAATGTGATAAGTGCCAAATCTATTGACTTTAATCTCCAAAAAATGTGTAGAAAAACGTATTTCTCTCTATCACCAATAGAACAAAAAAAACCACTCAAATTTCTGTCCAAAACTTTATGACACACAAACGTGGCAACCTTGGACAGAGAAACACTCTGGCCCTCAGCTGGTAAAAGATCAGACACATATTGTTGGAAAGAACAAATAAATCAATGGATGACATCTTTGATTTGATACAGCATGCACAAGCTTGGGATATTTCATTAGGACCCTTTGATGTAGCTTTCTCTGCTGTGTTGGGCAAAAGATCTTCTTACCTCTTTATTGTTAAACCCTGCTGTGAGTGCTGTCTCTGAAGGGATTTGGTTAAACATGCATCAAAGTGAACCTGCAGATCTGACGCTGGAGACCATATAAGATCTGATGAGAGTCAGCACTCACCTCTGCTTGTGTTTACATGAATACATTCTTTCATTCTCATTATGTTTGAAGATTTTTCTTTGACCGGACAAATTATACTCCTTGATTGTACATGTAATACAACACATGAAAAATAAAGGCTCAAAATATTTTTTGTTTGTTAAACTCACATTATCCCATTTGTGTGTGAAAAGCACAACTGAGATCAAGTTTCATAGCTACGTACTCCACAAAATATTCTGACCTGCTCAGGGTAGTGGAAAAAAAGGAAGAAGAAAACACTTTTACAGAAATTTAAGTTGTAAAGGGGCATTTTTTTCCTCATTCATCCCTTTTTGCTGATCAGCCAACAAATAACAGGGATGCTCCCAGCAACCCCATCAGCAGTAACAGAGTAACAGCCCAGTCCACTGGGGGAGAGTTCAAATTGTTTAGCCTCCTCTGTGTGTCTTTACCTTCTTAACTTTCCTACTTCATTTCTCGGGAGTTATCGGCTGCTGTGGAGGACTGTACTGAATACTCGTCACACACGCACACACACACACACACACACACACACACACACACACACACACACACACACACACACACACACACACA
>JAUESE010004826.1:0-10743 GCA_032274725.1 Malacoctenus triangulatus
TGTGTGTGTGTGTGTGTGTGTGTGTGTGTGTGTGTGTGTGTGTGTGTGTGTGTGTGTGTGTGTGTGTGTGTGCCTGAAATATTCCTGCACTGTTTCAGCAACACGAAGTAAAACTGACAGGTGATGAACAAAAACACTGTGATGCAGCAAATGTGCACTGAGAGAAAAACAAGGCGATGGGAGTTTTTTCACAAGGAAGTGAGTGAGCAATAATGAGACAAATCATGATTAAGCAGGCTGGTCAGTGAAATGATGGCACCTTGAGAGAAAAGAGGTGCAGGTCTGAGTGACGGGAGGGAAGGCGGAAAGTACCTGATGGACAGGAAGAACTGAAGCAGGAACTGCAGAGAAAAACGATGAGTTTGGAGTGTGGCTGTCTGCCGCTGAACCAGTTTGGCAGGTGAAAATGGTGCAGAGGGCACACCCAGTTTGTGTGAAGGGTAGAAACAACTGAGAAAATGCAGGAGGTGGGAGGTGTTGGAGAGGGAGTGGTGAGGTATATCTACCTGCTTTTGTCTGGCTGGAGGTCAGTGACAACAGGCAGGCAGAAAGGATAGAGGAGAGTGTGTAGACAGTGGCACCACCATGGTCCAACAGCTGCTGTGAGACTGAATAAACCTTGATGTAAGGAAGCTCCGCCCATCTGTCTCTCGCTTCAATCACCACTTTTCGCTGTCCAGAGTCCAATGGCAAAGCATGACTCGGTAAGTTCCAACTTTTTAACTTTTATTTTCGAAAACTTTGCTCAGTCAAAACAGGTCCTTCTTATCACGAAGTGTCTCTCGGTCCGTCCTCTGCTTCCTGCCGTCCGTCTACCAAGAGGTGAAGCCCCTCGGTGTCAGCGCTCAACTTTCACTCTGAGTGACAGTCGCGCTGACTGTTTACCAGCTCTGTTTGGTTTTCTGTGTGTTTTGTTACTGTTGCTGTTTCAGTTGTGTAAAAGTTTGTTCAGCTGCAGTTTCCTTGTACGGTTTCTTTCCTCGTGTCTTTGAAGCTGCAGCCACAAACTCTGAGAATGAGTTAAAAACACATCTTTTTGTCATATTACAGGATCCTCACTATGTACTGAACATTCATCAAAAGAAGTGAAGGAAAAGCTTCAGTATTCAGTTGTGCACACTTGTAATTTAGCCCGCAGGAGGCTCTTATATAAACGATATGATGATTGACACCTGCTGCCATTGGTTATATAACTATTTTAAAGTAATTTAAATGCCTTTTTCTGTGGTGCTTTTTAATGTAGATTTATAATTTAAGAATGTTTTTTTGTTGAATCCTGCACTGCAAAGCTTTCTTAGATAAACTTGGTAACATACTGCTGCACTTACATTTGTTATGTGGTGAAATTTTAAAATCTTTTAGGTTCATTTATTTTTATTATTGTGTGTTTCAATGGTGAGTCAGATTCAAATCATTGTCTCCTGCTGAGAGTCGGCACAAATGTTTGCATACATGTAAATACTGTAATACATGTAAACACTTCATGTCGGATACTTTTTTTAGTTTCGGTTGAAATTTTGGCCTTTTAAAAGTGTCACAGGAAATCCATCATCCTCATCGTTTTTCTAGTACTTTTCCACGATAATGGCCAAAAGCCAAGCGGTGCAATACGATCGTTGTGCTTTGCATCAGGAAGAATAAAGCGCCTCCACCTCCGCCTAGTTTAGCTCGGCCATCGGACTCAGATGGAAGCTGCCCTCAGGCTTTTTTTTGAAACCCAATCAGAAAGCAATAGAAACGCTCCGATGGAACCTCTTTGTGCGCTCGTCAGCCTGTCGCCTTTCTGTGCCACTCTGACAGTGAAGTCCTTTCTCTTGACATTTTTTACACCAGGTTTTGGAAGGTGTGACCACGATTTGTTTGAAACGGGTCACAGAAACCACCGAAAGCCATTGCTAGGGGAGGTTGGGAGTTAAGTCACAGCTTGACCGGGCCAACATGTTGAGGTTAGCAGCTGCAGTCTGAATAACCATAAAATCCTTCATTTAAAGGGAACTTTTTCCAAAAATTACATGACAAAGTGCTTCACAAATACAACAAATTAAACATTTTCACAACATTGTAAGTGTTTGTGAAAAGTAAAATCTGTAAGATTATTGTAAAGGAAACATTTGGAACCTCCTAGAAATTGTGTCAGGCTACTCACACACATTTTCACTGAAATACATCCATAACAGAGTCAGTATTAACTCATACCGGCTGTAAAATGAACCCAAGCTCACTCGAAGGCTGGGTTTCTTGAGGGGAGTCACTTTCTTCTGGTAAATAAAATAGGTCAACAGCGAAACCTAACCTAATTACTCGCATCCTCCAACTTGCTGGAAATGGGTAAAAACAACAAAACAAACAGAATGAAACA
Organism: Malacoctenus triangulatus; assembly: GCA_032274725.1. NCBI lineage: Eukaryota > Metazoa > Chordata > Actinopteri > Blenniiformes > Labrisomidae > Malacoctenus > Malacoctenus triangulatus. The sequence goes on from JAUESE010004826.1 coordinate 2,360, forward strand.
ATGACTTGGCACCAACGTGAGTCCTCACAATGAATTAATTACGGTAAAAATTGCACGGCACTGCAAACGTAATCAGGTCATGTGCCAGCTCAGGTGCTGCCCAGACGAGTTTAGTCACATTACATTGTGCTCTCAGCAAGCTTTCCGAGTCACATTCCTCATGCTGCAAAACAGCACCACACAATGACGATCGGGAAAACACTTACTGCTTGTAACTGCGGCCTTGGTCTGACGGAAACTTAGAGGATTTAACAAAGTTTATTGGCGATATTTAGTCACTGTGCTTCTAAAACCTTTATTTTAATATTCATCTTTTCAATCTTTTAGCAGTTAGCTTAGCGAACAGATATTGAATCAGGAGTGCCAATGAAACCTGGATTACTTTGTGCTCGCAACTTTGAATTGTTCCTGTTGCACGCTTACAGGAAAACAAACTGGATATCACATGAAAATTAGCAGTCAGCTACTCTTAGACACCAGAAGATGTGGTTTACCCCTTGGTATTTATTCCTTGTGGCAAAAGACTAATGTTCTCGCAACACATTCCCTGAGAAAGAAATGTGGAGTGAAACAGCTTAACGTGAGTCGAGCAGCTGCAGGACAAACATCTCAAACCCTGACAGCCAATCACTTCTGACTGTTTCCTGGAGAATGTTTCTTGTTAGTGTCTAGCCCTTTCTGGCTTGAGCACAGGTAAAATATGAGCTCCTCCTGCACCCTCCAAAGGCCAAGTTAAACAGTGTCAGTGAATCAGTCACTTATTCAACCTGAATTCCAGAAATTGTTGGCTAACCAACCATCTGTAAAGTCTGGGAGAAAAGACATTTTTGTTCATACTGATGTGAAAAAAAAAAAAAACTAAAATGAAAATGATGCTTCATGGAGGGATTTGAAGGAAGTGATTGTGATGCCCAGGAAATGTTTTATTGATTTATGGGTCAATGAGATTTGTGTTTGTGAGGAAATGTGCGGTGTGAAACTAGTGTATATTGTTGTCTTTTAGCAGCTGAAGTTACCGAAACAAAGTGAAATGAACCTGCTAGTAAGTAATCGAGGTTGAATTGAACAGCGGTAGATTGTTGTGAGGACTGTCTTGTTCCAGGAAGGGGACTAACCTGCGGCCTTTTTCTCTCATGAGTCATTCACAGAGAGCATCGTCATTGTGGCCTCGGCCCACTCCAGTCCAACCACGAATCCTTCCCTATCAAATCCACTCTTTTTTGTTGCTTTCATTGTCCTTATCGCCTCTCACCTGTGGGCCTGTGATAAACTCTCTGCCCTGAAAATCCAAATATTGATGGATTTGATGTCTTTTGTCAGAAACACATGATATGGTGGCTGGATTGTGAATAAACAGAGACAGAAAAAGATATCAGATTGCCAGAAAAATGAGGAAATGAACTATTAAACCTGATCGGCTTGATGAGCAACATGAATTGCGTCTTTGTGTGATGTCGCAGGTGTGAACATCAACTTAAAACACTGCAGGAAACCTTTGTCTGGATGCATCATGTCTGAATGTTCCCTCCTTGTCCTTGCAGAGCACCCCCCCTCCTCCATACTCCTCTTTCGATTTCAACACCCAGCAGCCCCCCAGGCCTTATGTGGAGGTTTACGACTTGGGGCCGGACCTGAAGCAGCACACCTACCCGCACTACATCCCTCAGTATCCCCCACCCGTGGCCGCGCCTCAAGCCGCACAGCTCAAGCGTAAGAGTGACGAGCGCGTCCTGAGAAGACGATGAACGTCGATGTTTACCCGAATGCTGAGGAGTCGGGAAGGCGCTGAGGAGCTCTGCACTGACCGGTGTCCCTGTTGTGTCTGTGTTCAGCCCCCAGGAAAAACAAGCGATGCTGTCAGAGCAACGCTCAGTGCTACGGAGGGTCGGGCGCAGCCGTGCTCCTGATTGGCCTGCTGGCGCTGGCGATCTGGCTCGGCAGTAAGCTCTCCTCTTTCATCCAACTCTGACAGTATCGTTGTTGTTAATCCACACTGGTGTCATTTAGTCACATGTTGAGTTCTAAAAACGTCCTTGCCTTTCGATAGCTGTAGATTTCTTTTCCTGTGTTTGTTTTGTCTTTCAATTTAAAATTAAAGCTTATAATCAAGGTAATTCTAAACATTTGATTGATTCAATCCAATACAATATCCTGATGTTCTTCTAATGTTCTTTCAGGAAGACTGACAGCAGATATGTTTCTATATGAGCTATAGATGTCGCTCTCTGTTCATCAGCTTTATCAGCTTGCTATTCTCCTCCCAACGTTCTATTTCTACTCATCCGCAGTTCGTTTCGGCACCAGGTTGGCAACAGGCCACTATCACGACTTGGTGATCGTTCCGGAACAGGATGAAAACGATTTGATCATGTTGGACACCTGCCCCAACAACACTGTGGAGTGTGACGGCATCAGAGACTGTGAGCAGGGGTCCGATGAAACCAACTGTGGTGGGTAAACACCATTCGCATCTGCACGCACGCACACACACACACTGAGACAGACAGACAGACAGACAGTGTCCTCACATTATTATTACTGTACAGAATGATTTTATTGTCGAAAACAATCAGAGATATCTACATTAAGTTGTGCCTCTTCACCACAAATTAAATCTGAATGCTTGATAAATTTTCATGTGATTGTATCTGTTTTTCCTTGATAATATCTCATAGCAACAATAAACAAACAAGAGAACAATTTGTCTTCATCTAATTCCACAGTCCTTGTTTGTAGTTGTGGGTCTCGTTTGAGTGTACAGTCAGAAACCCCTTCACCTGATATTTGGCTCACAGCCATTGTGTGAAGAACCTGCATCCTGTCTTGTGGTTTTGTGGCTTTTTTCATCTTGGGGAAACTTGTTGTGTTAATTTGTGACTCTGAACTGCAGGAGTTAGTCTCCTGATGGCTTTTCTTTGTTATCAGCGAGGGAGGAGGGGCTCTCCACACTCCCACGACTTTGAGCTGGATAAAAGATGCTCATGAAATGATAATAATGATTAATAGTCATGAAAGTAGCAGCACTAGAGCCACTGGCTCCATATGACACACCTGTGTAAGCAATGAGCCTGTCAGTGGCCCTCTAAGCTGTTGTATTTCCTCCCCCCCCCCCTCTCTCTCTCTCTCTCTCTCTCTCTCTCTCTCTCTCTCTCTCTCTCTCTCTCTCCCTCCCTCTCCCCTTCACAGTGAGGTTTGGTCTTAACAACAGCCTGCATGTGAGGACGGCGCTGGATCGAAACTTCCGGCCAGTGTGTTACCAAGACTGGGACAACGACTATGCCAACCAACTGTGCGCTGCCTTGGGATTTAGAAAGTAAAGATTAACCTCCCTGACTCTCCAAGCTTACCGAAAGTGTGCTAAAGATCGCTCAGTGAATAGTTTCGGAGGTTTGCAGTTCTGAAATACTCAGGACCACCTCTCCTCACCATTCAGGCCGACAGCACAGGCTTTCAGAAGGAGTGATTCATCTCACCGTATTGTGAGAACCAATTTCAACAGCAGCAACCAAACGCTGGTTTCCATCTCCAATTTGTAATTTACCCACCGAGTTCCATCTAATTTTTGCTCCCCTGCTGCTTTGTGCTCGGCTGCCAATCGATCTTGCGATGGCGTTGCTGGGATGTCTCAGTGTGACAGCAGCACAACGGGCTCCTCCAGTCAGGTGTTGATTTGACAAAGCGGCCTCTGCTGGTGGAGGTTCGTCTTCTCAGCTTCCTGAGCTCGACTTCACTCTGTCTGCAGGTCCTACGCCACCAGTCCGATTGACGGGCAGACATCAGCTGGTTTGACACTGACCGACAGATCAGCAGCTCCAATCCAGGGTTCAGTGAACATCTCGTGCGTATCTCATCATCTGAAATCTTCATGTTTAACACGAATGCGGATCAATGCTGCGTGGAGTCGTGTCAGCTAACGTGCTTCTCTCATCTTTTTGCATCATGCAGTTCATCCTGTGCGAACCAGCAGACTGTCTCCCTGCAGTGTGCCGGTGAGGCGCCTCCATCTGTTCCTACTGTCACGTGTTTTGCACGAGCTTGATCTCGTTCACCCCGTCTGTCTGTTCCCACCTCAAACACGCCGCTCATACGACTGCGTGTTCAACCATGTTTGTCGCCACTTGAGCAGAACAGTATGTGAATCTGGATCAATTAGCATAACTTGAGTGTGTTTTGCTCGTAGCTACATTTCTGATTGTCTGATAACTTGCGACGCGTCGTGTCGCTTGGCTTTGGGTCAAGTTGAGTCACCGGCCCGGGGATACATCTGTGCTCGACTGCTGCACAGTCGATTGTTATTTCTCGTTCGAAAAATAGCGATCAACTTTATTTGCCTTGAGTCCTTGAACACAAACGTGAAAGCACCTCTTGAGTATTTTGAAGCGACAACTCAAAGCATTTCGAGTCTCTGTTGCATTTTGGTGTTGAACAGTGCGTTTCATTGTGTCGTTGGCAGACTGTGGGAAGCAGAAGTCGACCTCGCGCATCATTGGGGGCAGCATAGCTAAGACCGGCCAGTGGCCTTGGCAGTTGTCGCTCCACTTCCGAGGGTTTCACGTCTGCGGAGGGGTCCTGATCGCGCCGGATTTTGTGGTGACCGCTGCCCACTGTTTCTCGAGGTAACGGCCCGCAGTTTTCATCGCACCCAAGTGTGATGGTTTGACTGTTGTTTACTGGGATTAAATTTGCATATTGTTTTGGGTTGAATTTCAGGAAATAACAGTATTTCTGCCTCTACCAGTATCAGTGCAGTGGTTTTACTGGTCCTTCTCTTTTTGGTGTTGCTAAAGTTCCATGCGGTCTCCTGGGAACTGGAGGGTGTACGGTGGCGTGGTGTCTCTGGACGACCTAACAAAGGCCTACCTGGTGGAAAGGATCATCCTCAACGTCAACTACAACAACGTGACCAATGACCAGGATGTTGCTCTCCTCAAACTTACAGCCCCAGTCACTTTCAACGGTTTGCTGCAGTTTTTTTTTCCTAAATCAAGTGATCTTTGTAATAATTCCAAGCCTGAGCTGTTTATTACATATACAAGATTAGAAAATGCTTGAAACATTGAAGAGGGAGCTGAGTTGTGCAGAAGCAGTGAGGCAGCGTCTCAATGAATTGAACCAAACAAATATTTTTCTTGATTCTTTGGAAAAGGATAATAAATAATAACTCACGTTCGCATTTGACACTGTGACGCACACACACTTAGAATCTGAGGCCCTTCCTGTTCTGGTGCCTCATGGCTGAGTCGGGTTCTTTAAGAGTCCACAGTCATACTGGTAATGCGATTTGTGTCTGCTGAGACCTGCCTGTAGTCTCTTCTTTTAATGGCTGTAATAACGTGGTCGCAGAGAATAAATACATTTTGTTTTTTGTTTCTCAGACAACGTTCAGCCTTCTTGCCTGCCAAAGACCGGTCAGGTTTTTGGTCCTGGACTGGAATGCTGGATCTCAGGTTTTGGAACCACTGAATCGGGAGCAGGTGAGCCAGCAAGAAAAATTAACGGCCAGTTTAATTTTTTTTTAAGTATGGAAATCACTAGAAAAGATTCCTCCCTTTCAAAAAAACTGTGAGTATCGACTTTTAAGGGCCAAATAGAATAAATACGGTTTAAACTAAAGTTTAAAATGAAACAAAATGTTTCCCTTCTATGAAGAAAGTTGGTGTTAAGTGTTTGCAATAATCACTGATCAAATGTCACTTATCTTTGCCTGTACTACAGAACTCTTGACCTCATTGTACTGTGAAAATGAAAGTTTTCCATCCCAAAATAGCTTGTACAATATAAAATAGAAGAGGTCATTTTGTAAGAAAAAACAGACACACTAGTTAGAGAGTTACTTGTGAGAAGTGCAGACTCACTACCTGAGAATAAAGCATAGAATAACTGATGCAGGTGTGATCGTGTGTGATCTTTGTGGGACTGATGTTCTTTGTTATGTGGTACTTTGTGAATTAGAGGGATTTATGTCTGACAGGAAGGTGCAGAATGGAACCTGTCAAACAGCACACATTATAAGAACCAGATGAACAAGTTTACAAGTTTTTTTTATGAAGCTGTACAACAACACACTCTTGTACTTGTACTTCTCTTGTACTTCATCTGGCTACATGTTCACCCTGGTAATAAATCTGGTCTTCTGACATGTTATAAAGCTTTCTTTGATAACTTGGAGAGTATTTTTTTTTCAGCCGCTGCTTCAAGGGATCTGATGGAAGTGACTGTGGACCTTATTTCCACCACAGTGTGCAACAGTGAAATTGTGTACGGAGGTGCAGTCACGAAACACATGATCTGTGCCGGCAAGTTGGAAGGAGGCAAAGATTCCTGTCAGGTCAGCAGCAGCAGCAGCAGCCGCTGAGGAAACCACAGCGTAGTTTTGAGCGTAGTTGAGCGTGAAACTGAGTGAAACCTTTCCTGTTCCAGGGGGACAGTGGCGGACCCCTGGTGTGTCAGGACAACAGCCGCTGGTACCTGGTGGGAATAACCAGCTGGGGATCAGGCTGTGGAGAGAGAAACAAGCCTGGTGTTTACACTAGAGTCAGCAGTGTTCTGCCCTGGATCTACAGCTCCATGCAGGTAAGAACGGTTGGAAGGAAGAACCATAAATAACCCAGTCGAGCTGATATCTGATTGTCTGGCAGGTTGAGTTTTTTTTTTTCTCTCAGCGCTAACGTCTTCTGTGCTTCTTGCAGCAAGTGACACTGTGAGGTCACCATGTTTCCTGCTGCTGTTTCCCCTTTTTGCTCAACCTAATCTGCACTATGAAGTCATGTTGGAGAGCCGAGAGGATTTACACAATGAAGGATTCATACGTGAAAATGTATTGTGAGCCAGAAATATTTATTTAAGGTGGCATGTTAGAATGCTGAAGGAAAACTGCATCGCATCATGTACCTTCGCCTCAGGTGGATGTTTTTGCAGGCACATCTCAGAATATTGGAATAGTATTGAAAAGTCCGTTTTTTTTGTTTTTTTTATCTGTTATTTCCAGAAATATATCAAATGAAAAGTTTCCAGCAGTTTTAAAATGTTTGTTCTGGTTCAAAAACAACAAAAAGGCTTTTGAGATGCCATAATAATCACAATGGGTAAACTGAAGTTGTGAACATTTTTTTTTTAAAAAGTTGATTTTACGTGCGCATATTCTAATCTGATCTTTTGAGGTGACTGTAAAATTTTTTATGCCAAAGACAGTTCTCAGTTGAACCTAATCAATGCTGCGATGTCAGTCTGGCATCACTGAACTTACTGCTGTCTCCTGTGTGTCACTCATGCAGTTAACATGTTTACCTTCACACTGGAACCTCCACAAACAGCTGACATCTTTTAATTACATGTCTTCTTTGCCAATGAAGCTGTCAAGTATAAATACTTTGATTCACCTGGAGAGATATTTCAGTCCACTGAATATGTACATGAATAAGGCCAAATCCAGTACAATGGCAGTGAATGGTGACCTCAAGTAAAGTGTTAAAAAAGAGAATATGAAACAAACACAGAATTTCTCCATCGTATTGTTCGGTGTATTCAAGTGTCTGTTGGCTGCGACGTTCAACTTTGATCAAACAAGATCTCAATATCAGCCTTTTGCCTCTCAGACTTTGTCACCAGCAACACAAGATATTATCATTCAAATTCAAATGCTGTGGCCAACAGAATCCTTTGATTACGTCACGTAAGTATGATGGAGACATTCGGTGTTGGTTTTGTGTTTTCTGTCCCACACTGTATTTGTGCTCACACTCACGAACATGGTACTGGATTTTGGCTGCGTGACGCTGTTTACTTCTGGAGCTTCAGGATCGTTTATTGAACTGTAGATTTTCATCAAGTCTTCACATCGGCGCCGTGGTGAGTTCATGTTCAGTGGACTCACAGTATCGCCTTTTTTCGAATGGTTCTCGAGTGGTGCCGTTCCAACTGATGGATGTTCCGATGTGTTTTATTGTACTCAGGGACACATCTTAAGCTTTGCAATGTTGATCATTGTTGAACGTGATTGTAGAAAAACACGACACTTTATTTACCCATAAGATGAAGGAACAAAGCAGTGCGACCCCCCCACCCCACCCCAACTCCTTCCCTGAGCTGGGACTCTGCACCTGAAACCTTTCACCTTTAAACTCACACTGTGATTTTTATTCTCTAGTTACTAATTCCTTACATTATTTACCAATATGTATGTTTACATGTATGTTCTGTTTCATATGTATATGGACTTTGTGTTTATTTTTTTCCGTGGGATGTGTGAAATAAAGATAAATCCAATTGTTCTTGTGGCGTGGATACATCGGAGGCGGTGACACTGGCAGGAGAGAGAGAGAGAGAGAGGGAGAGAGAGAGAGAGAGAGAGAGAGAGGGAGAGAGAGAGAGAGAGAGAGAGAGAG
>JAUESE010004865.1:0-10738 GCA_032274725.1 Malacoctenus triangulatus
CCCCCCCCCCCCCATCCACCACCACCCTTCTGCTCTGGTTGTGTTTCATTAAGAGAGCCAGACGCAGCGACACGCTCGGTCGGGCGTCCGAGCGATTCATCTGTTAAGTCAGTGACACAAAGCCATTTATACTGGACCCAACAACTGCGGCACTTTCACAATGCAATTCCACCAGCAGTTTGGTGGTAAAGGCAAAAGTGGGGGTGGGGGGGGGGCCTCAGTTTGAGCCAACAAGACTAAATTTCACAGAGGATTTAGTTGGAGTGGACAGCAAAGCGAGGAAACAGAAGACGCCGCGGGCCCTTAAACCTCAAGGCAGTTTTGCAGTTGTTAGAGGCCTTGCTGTGACTTGTTGGTTTGACCTTGTTGGGACGTTTTACTGCCTTGTGGAGAAGAGAGCAATCAGATCAGAGCAGTAGGACTGAGTTTTTTTTTCGTTTTTTTTTTTTTTTAAAGGAGCAGTTCAATGCGCTTCGTTTCCGAACTTTGGATTTCTGCAAATCATCATTCAGGTTCATCGGTCCCAAATGGAAAGTTCACAGTCCTCTCCTGATTCCATCTATCTCCGGTGTGAATCCCACTTTTTGCTTGGGCTCATGCAGGCCCTCAATCCTGAAGGCAAATTCTTTTGATTGGTGACTGATTCAATGGCACCCCCTGCTGGCACCTCCAAAAAAAGCATCAAGGAAAGAGCCTAAAATCACAGATTTCCTGACAGAAGTGTTGTTGGAGCTGGTAACCAAAGAATGTTTAACCACCTAATGTCCCTGTCAGTTGTTTTTCAATATTCCAGTTTTAAAGGTTTGAATTATTTTTGAATGCATTTTATCAGAATGACAAAATTATTGTGTGTACGTTACATCACTATTACTGTTACAGATAATCTTACATTCAAAAAATATCTGACTCACTATCAAAGCAACAGTTTGCATGTTGCTCCTCTAATTAAGAACACCTACAATACAGCTGCTCCTGATTAAGTAAGTCTGGTTCTTCTTCAGTTTCTTGCACAACGCTGATGACCTCCCGAAATGCATCCTGCTGTCGCTGCTCTGCTAAACCTGCTGCTCACACCAGGCCTGCCTGTTAGAAGTAAAACCTAATTTATGCTATAGTGTTGTTGAGTATTGTGACTGACTCAATTGACACTTGCTACCGTGTATGACTCGAGGTGAAATTTTATGGAGTTAAGAAAACTGTCATCAACAGAAAATTATTAACCTTGTTAACTCATACGACATTATTTTGTCCTGAAGCATCAGGTGTCATAAAAATTGAATGTAAATTCAATTTGTTTAGTTTTATTTGATTTTATCAATTCTACTATTTTTTTGTCTCTATTTGTTAGGTTGTTTTTTTTTTGCAATACAACCGGACACGACATCGTGGTTGGCTTGGAGACCTTTCTGGTTTCGCTCATCACTGTCCTTTCTGCCATCACAATGCTCACTGAACTCACCATGCACTTCACAACCTCAGCCACTCACACCTACAAATGTTGAATCTTCTTCATATTTATTTTCAAACTTCTGTATACAGAACTTTTTTTTTAAGCTTGAGGAACTCAGTTTCAGGTTCATTTTTTTTCTTGTCTGTGCACAGTGTGATATGTGGTAACAAAAAAGTGTCGTGGGTCTAAGAGGTCAGCAGGTGTGGGCTCAAAGAAATGGCACTTTGGGCACTTATAACCATAAAGATGACGTGCACTTATTCAATAATTCTAACCTTTTATTGCCTTTTTTGGGAAAGGACTGAATGGTAAAAACACAGAACAGGAGGTATTTTCCATTCACATTACACACTCGGATGTCTTTAAAAAAAAAACGGATGGAGGTGTGTAGTTCATGTCACTGTTGTGTGTATGTAATCATGTTATAAAAGCTCTCAAAGTGCTCAGCATCACCTATATGCAGCTCACCAAGAATAACTATCATTTGTTAAAGGTTCAGATTATTATTTCACAATAACCTCCAATTTGCATAGCAGAGTGAGAATAGTTAAATCAATATTTGAACCAGGACACATTAATCATCACATGAATGTATTTTTAAGCATAGACTGCATCCATGATGCAGGGGGAAATAGACAAGTAGAGGAACTATCATGCATCTCTGCTGGACAGATCCAGAAGTTTTCACCCTAAGCAAAGTGGATCTCATTACCCAAAGTGTTGCTGGGAGTTTTTAACCCTCGCTTCAGCTCCGAGGAGACAGTCAAAGTCCAGAAATAGAACCGACCCCAGCAGTTCGCAGGTTTTGTTGATTTTCTGCAGCGGAGCATTGAAGCAGAGGCAACCTCTAAATAATGATGCAGACTCCGAGTTCGCTGGAGCTGCCTGTAGCAGTCACACTGAAAACCAGCAGAGGGGGAGCCGGAGCGACAGTGAGCGGGGTGATCAGCAGATCGTTTGGTACGCTCTGCCGAGTTCGCCCTGGCCTCGCTCCCCGACAGTGATGAGCCTAACATCTGCCTATGTGAAGCACACAGTTTGCTTATTACCTCTGAGCTCTCCAGGAACTGCAGGACGTCAGGATCCTTCAGCAGGATGGGATGCTTGACTGTTCTCATCAAATACCTGAAACAAACATCAGAAGGCAACTCCACTTATCCTGAGGGCAAGTTGTGTACATCGTTTGGTCGTCAGTGATCTCTGCACCACAAAGATCCATCACAGGCATTTTTGAGATAAAATACATTGTTTCTTTTGTTGTGTTTATTCAAGTTTGAAAAAATGTACAGAAATTTGCATGCATTTAAAAAAAAACACACAGATTTTTCATTGGCTTTCAAAATTCACTGCTGAAAACAAGAAAAATCAACCAAATTCTATGTATTGATCAAACAGTGTAACTAGCAGAGTTCACACAAGTTGGGGGCTTTTTTTGGCAGCATGACAAGTGACAACAAGGTTGAACCTGAATTCTGAACAAGGCTGCAGTGTGCCGCGATGCTGCCTTCATCCTGCCAGCTGCCTCCCCTCGTGTACCCTGGCGGTATGGACTTCTGCAACCTAATTAGTTCCCATTGTCCTAAATCAAAATGTCTGTCTACTTGTTGGACCTGCAGCGCATTCTGAGCTGATGTATGGAGGCAGCTGCTTCTCTCTCAAAGCTTAAGGTGGAAACAGCAAGACAGGCAGCTATGGCACACTGACAATGTGCCAAAGTGCACCGGACCTAAAGTTGCTCCCATCCAATTGTGGCCACCATCACTGGTATGTGCGTGAATTAAAAAGTACTGCAGCTAGTGCTGGTGAAAGAGGCAATAAGATGTATAACTTTGAACTTTTTTGGCACTCACCTGTAAACAACATTCTGCAGACCTGTGTTTGCAAGTTTTGTTTCCTGACCACTGAGAAAGTTCATAAGAGTTTGACCCAGAGCTAACACAGCTATCTTCAAGGCTCACATCTTTAAAGATGTGTAGTTGTGTCTTTGCAACACTTTGATTGTGTTTCACCTTCCCAGGACTACATCGACCTGTTCATGTCTAAAGCTGATGCTTGCATTGAGTCTTCATAATGTCTGTTGGGATTCTTCTGAGAGATCAATGTCAAGAAGATAATTTAAGGAATCCATAAATAGATGACCAGAGGTCCTAAAAACTTAATTCACTGGAAAAACTTTGTTTTGGTCTTTTGTCATAATGCTACAGGAGCCTCATTCAGTCAATTCTGATTCTGATTTAGCTTCCACTAACCCTGCTCATTGTACTCTGTGTGTGTGTGTGTGTGTGTGTGTGTGTGTGTGTGTGTGTGTGTGTGTGTGTGTGTGTGTGTGTCCATCAGCGTGGAGTTCTGCAGCTCTGAGCTTCACCAGCTGTCACTGGCTGACCTTCTTGTCAATCAAACAACATTGGCAAAGGGCAACAGAATGTCAGGCAGGCCCACCTCCTCCTCCCCAATATCTCAGTATTCACGACACATAAAAATATACAAAGATGGCTGTTGTGTTGGTGATGATGTCTGTAACATATGTGTGGTTTGACCTTTTACCTCCGAGTTTGTATGAAGCTCGTCTTCACCATGACCGCGAATGCACTCATGCAAGCAGGACGACACCCACTTTTGCCTCATCATTGACATGGTACCTAACCAAACCTACTTATGTAATCTTAACAAGCCCCAAAGACTCAAACTGAACCTTTGATGTGGTTGAGTCCAACATGTTGGTCCCCATAAGTGTAGTGTGCTCATATTTTGACATATATTCACTGCACACTTTCGCTTGTACCTTTCCAGTGCCGATCTCCTCTTCTCCACAAACTCATTGGACGACTGGTCCTCCTTTCCAACCTTCACTTTGGTCATCCCTGCAAAAAGGGGAAGAAGCTTAGGAACAAATCTTTACTTTTACTCACTGGCCTAACTGAATGACTTGCTGGGCAACATAGGACCCTTAACAACACAAGCACATGCTTTTATGGTCAACCACGTGCACACTCTGCATCATTGAATCTAGCTGCATCGCTGTCATTGCTCACTCCAATAGAAATACTCTTGGATTGCAGACAGCATTTCAAACACCACGACCTCTTGAGAGGTCAAGCTCATGTCCACATCTGACACTGACTCGATGTGGTTGCAATTAGCTTCCCCTAAATAGTGCACTCACCCACAAAGACTGTTCAAAATGATGTAAGAAACTGTGTGGGTTTTTTTTTCCTGCATGTTGCCCTGATTTTGATTGCCATTTTGTTGGCTGGGTCGTGGTCTTACTTACCCACAATGCTTTTCTCCGGTGCAGGAGGAACAATATAACCTATGTGCAGGTACTTGGAGGCCAATTTACTGTGCAGGCCCAGGAAGTCACTGAAGCGCCTTTTAACTATAAACTCATTATGCTTGAACAGGGACAGGGAGGTCTGTGTGGGGAAGAGAGACACAAAAATTACGAAAAGGAATTTTTGCAACATTTTTAGGTGCAATTCTTAAAATTAAAAAAAAATGTAAAAGTTATCCAAACACTATAAAGCTTACAGGGTGTGGCTCTGCAAAACAGACTATAGACGCTCTACGAGACGCCTGAGATGACTGGAGGACTGAGCCTGTTGTACATTCCAGACACTTGGACCACAGAAGAAGCTTTTGTAAACAAACAGCATCAATGGCTGCCGCCACCCTCAATAAAGGAACATGCAATCCCTATGGTTTTACTCTTCAAAGTTTAATAAAGACCGTAAATTCCAAACCATTACAATTATCTGTGTTGTGACATGATTTGATTCTTTTGTCTATTGTTGATGGCAGAGCTCTGACCGTATGGTATCGATTCAGGGAGGATGTGGGGAAAGTAAAGAGCTCATTCGTGAACGATAAAAAAGTCATAACTGTGTAAGAGTTGTGCACACAGCAGACCCCTTGTAGGATGCTGCCTCTATCTGTTAAGCACGGAAGTGAAGCATTCAATGGATTTTACAAATGGCTTTTTAGAGATTCTCCACAGCTGCTTACAAGCCAGATGTGGTAGTTCACTTTGTCACTTTGAAGTCTCAACCTGCTCAGAGAGAAGCAGCAAATTACTGATTAATAAAATTGTCAAAAATCTGAAAGCGACTTGTTCTGCTCCCCAAAAAATAACGTTTTTTGTTTGGAGCTTTTTAATGCTCTTGCTCTGTGAAAATATGCCTTTTGCAAGGACCCACACATACTCAAGTTGTCTACTGTGAGTGAAAGTAAATATTTTGGGGGAACTTCTGATATGCATATTTTTGAAAAAATAAATAAATAAATAAATCGTTTCCACAAGGTTTTTATCTCGACAGGGTCATTGGAAAACACAACGTGTTATTTGGGATTCTCTCTTGACTTTACTTTTACCAGCATCATAATTTTACTTTCAGCAAATTAGCCATTCTCAGTCATTTGCAGCTACCATGACATTAACCTCATAGCATGTTATGCAAACAATGTTTTTGTCCATGTTGTTCTGACAAGCTTCAGAATAACTTGGTGAGATTATAACTCAGGTGCAGAGACTCTAGTTACAAAGTATGAAGAGTGTAAAGGACTGTTCCTAACATAAGAACGTTTTTCATTAATCCTAAAATTTTCAAAACTCACTGCCTTCCCATTATCTGGATAAATAACTATTCCTAAATTTTCCCTGATGAATAGCCCTGGAATGAGGGAGGTCGTGGAGATTTCCTGGAACTTGGGAAGGGGACAAGGATTCTGCTGATTGGCTGCACACGCTCCACCAGGTGAGCAGTCCATCTTGTTTTGCAATGCTACAATTCTGTGTTCTGTGTTTGTGAACGTGTTTCACTTCTTACTGTAGAAATGGAAAAACCTTAAACAAGGTGATGAAAGACTGAGCTCTTCTGAGCACTTTTCACAGAGGAGGAAATTCAGCAGCCCTTGGACAGGTGTCACCAATTCTGCAACTTCTTGGGTATATTTGCCAGCTCTCTAATTCATTATGACAACTTTTTTTGCTAATTTAGCGTTATTTTTCATACTCCAAAACAGGCAGCCACGGTAACCGCCAGCCTTCCTGTTTCAGTTCACTGCTTATAGAGTAGTGGGGACAATGCGAGATAATCACACGTGTGCTTTGTTGGCACTTAAAAAAAAGTTGAGCAGGAGCTCAGGCAGGTTACGGAAAACAGGCTTTACTTCATACAAAAACAGTTTTACACGATCGGTATCGTTAAAAAAAAATACAGTAGATTTTTAGGTAGAGCACGATGTAAGAGATTTAATTATCCACTTTTCCCCAAAACCCAATGGAACCATTCCACCTCAGTAAAACTACTACCCTACATTTAAGAATAAAGAGCAACAGCTAATGCAATGCGTTCCTATTCAAAGCATCAAAGTCCTGCTATTTAGACACACTGATGCGTAGTGTGTCAGGAAGGCAGATGCTAACGTTTTTTGGTGGTACGATTGCTTTGTTTGATGGCATTGCTGCCGTCTGCTGTTCAATTTTGGGTCCTACCACTGTGTTCTGACCCCTCGTTTGATTACAATTGTAAGATTATCAATTTGAAAACCACAACAGAAGCCTTTTGTAATTTTTACACTGTTCTAGCATCAACCTGTGGGCTGGATGAGACATGTTGAAATGAGACTTGGGCCGCAGGCAGCATGTTTGAAACCCCAACCCCCTTACTGTGTACGTTGGGGCTAAGAGTCGCGCTGGGAAACCCACCTCGTCACTGTCGTAATGGTACGGATGAGGGTTTGGACAACGGTCGTCTAAAATACTGTGTGATAATACATCCACAATGATCACTGAATATTTAAGGTAAACTGGTCTTCAGTTAACATTTTTGCATTATGTGAAGCTCCTGTGCCAGTTGTGGTTTTGACAGCTGCCACAATACTAAGTTCCTCTTTGTGTGTTTCGTGGAACAATATTTTGATGCATGTGTTAGCCTGAGTCGTTTTGTCAATGCTGTACCAAAAGCAACATCTTTTAGCTGCCTGCAAGTCTCACCTTTGTAGTCACCTTGTAGGCCATGTATGCATTCATCCCATCACCTGAAATAACACACACACAAAACTCAATTGCACAGAAACACGTCCTTCTTTCAATGACTTCGTTATTATCTCAACAGTATTTACGTTAGCGGTAAAACACAAGTGCTGCTCTCCACTTGATGTACTCACTCACTCTTAAAGTGGTGTTAACACTGCAAACAGATAAGTAGGAGAACTGATGCTTGAAACAGGATCACACAGATCATGTGTCTAACTGGTCCGACTGGTTTGGAAGGTTTCTCTTCCAGCAGAAGTCAAGTGAGAGCTTCTCATTCACTGTTATGTCTTGTCTCCTGTTTGACCTGGCCTGTATTTGAAAGGGGACTGTGCAGCACATAAAATGGACTTTGAACAGACTTTACTCACAAAGTGCATCATAGCCCTCAAATAGACTCAAATCATTTCATTGCCCCGATACCAATGACAACTGCAAGATGTCAGTGGGGGCTTAAGGCTTTAGCTCATCAAATGTTTGCACATATTAAAAAACAGATGCTTCCAAGAACATAAAGTCCACTTTGGAAACTGCGCATATACAGTATTTTATTTTGAAGGCTACTCCTTGTGTTGTGGAAAGTGAATGTTTCCACCGGCCTTGAACTTCACAGCGATGCTTTGACTTTTCAGAGGATGCTTTGTTTACAGCTCGTCCTGAAAGCAAAGTTGGCAGGGCCTTCCACAAATAAATCATGAGAACTGCTGCTCCAACCGAACTTGAACTCTGCCAACTGGAACCATTGTGAAGACTGACTTTTCTATGATGTCCACCAGCTTTTGGCATCACCACGAACATTTCAAAACCAGAGGTCGGAGCGAGGCTTCACAGAGCAAGTTGTTGGAAACAAGAAGTATGCGTGAGGCCTCCTTGTGCGTTAGGACCTCAAATAAAAGCATTGATTTGGGGTAGGAGGGCACCAGGAATACTAAGAATGCCTTCCATTAATTAAATGCTCTCAATCTTCTCCCCCTCTCAACATTCACATTATCTTGGGACCTGTAGAGAGTATTGACAGCAGCATGGGACTATGTTGGCCAAACAGACTGCAAGAAATCCCACCAACAACTCTGTCAAAAGCACGTAAAGCCATCCGAATCCCGACTGTCTCTGTGAGCAAGACAACAGTCACTGTTTTTTTGCAGGAATGGTTCAGTGAGTACTCACCAACTTTCTCAGGGTCAGACACTGATATGTGTATGTCGAGCGAATCACCGCCCTCCTCCTCTTCTATCTACACAGGAAAAAAAGTTCAGGTTTGTTTCCGAAACTTCTCACTGAACAGTTTTTGGACAGCAGAACCCTTGAGGAAAACCCCTTTTAGTAACTTGTGTCTGAGACACCAGACGACATTTTCGAACAATTATGTCCCTGTTTTTGGGGGTTATGTGTGAATGAAGGGGTGGTGTGGCTTTTCCATATCGTGTTAGCAGGGTGTTTCGTGTTTAAAGCTCTACGTTATGGTAACCTGGAAAGACTTTCCATGCCATTTTTCTAATAGTATTCACAAAGACAAAAAGTATGTTGGCTGATGTGATTATTCTTTCAAAGGACGATAATTTCAGGTGGAGCCAATTTACTTTTTAAAAAAAAGAAAGAAATTTCAATTAGTTTTTTCCTACCAATATATGTGCAGTACACTATAAAACAGTGCAATGATTGTATTTATATGAAAAAGGAGCTTTATTTGAATGTGGCAGTATGTTTGGGCTACCGTGTTACAAAGTGAGTGAGTTTGACCTTACATTTTGTTTTAATAAATGGTGATAACAGAGGGACGTTTTTCCCCACTAAGCCTTGTCAAGAAATGCTGTTGGCTCACAGTTATCCAAGGCTCTGTACACGTGGAAATTAAAATGTTCATTGTAACCACATCAGCAGAGATAAGTGGCCTGTAAGGGCTGCTGGAGCATCACACAGGACAGGGAAGAAGATACAAAGAACCGACGTCAACAAGCATGATAGCTGATTTCTCGCAGCCTGAGAAGAAGAGCTATTCTGGACTATTAGTTTACACGATAACAACCAGCCTTTACTTTGTTGGACAGACAACTGGAGATGGCAGGTCAGGTAATCCCACAAAGATAGTCTGCACTCTTTACTTCATGATCTGTAATTTATTCTTTATTCTTTCCCAAAAACACCCATCTTCATTCTTATTATTTGACACGGGAATAATGTCAAGAAGTTGTAGTTGAAGCTTTTTACAGGAAAGCCATCGAACCTGGGTCACTTCAAAAAGCTTCAGTCACTCTAGTCAAGTAAAGCCGGGCAGCGTGGCGAGCCCTCACCTCATCGAATGAGGAGTGAGTGAACATGTCGTCAGCGTGGCCGATGCGCGGTGCGATGATGGATGTGGGAGGGGTGATGGGGGTAATGGCGGGCGAGGGGCCGTCCGACAGCAGCACTTCTCTCTCTGGACTGTCCAACGAGACCTCCTCTGTCGCTTCTGACAGCACACAAAGACAGTAGACAGTGCATCTGTGTGAGGCAGCTCCACAAAGAACCACAAGCATGTGTGTGTTGATTAAAATCATCCATGTGTCTTGTTGGTTATTGATTGGAAAACGTGATGAAATTAATTGGGAGTTCTAACAAATTGATTACAATTAGTCACATATCCATATTTAACACAGGGCTTGAACATTTCTCAAATGAAACAGATTTCAGTTGACTTTGATAAAATATGTGCTCATGACAAAATCATGTGAATTATTACCATCTTTTTTGCAACCAAGTTTGTGTGCAGGCATATCTGTGCGTTTCACAGAAAACGTCCCTCTAACATTTTCAAAAGGCTGCTAAATAAAACATTCTGGGTCCACCATCAGTAAGTCCACTGAGGCCAGACTGCACTGGCAGGATTTTTTAACATTGATTTGATTTATTTCTCTAAAGATTTACATTTACAGTAAAGTGCCAAAATGAGTCTGACATTGACTTCCGAGAACACTATCAAGTACTAAGGAACAACCAATGGACACTTGGGAGATGCAACGTTCTCCTGATTAATTCTGAGTAGATGTTTATATGTTTTGACCTTTTTTTTTTTTTTTTCCAGGCTGAGTGTACGAGTGCTCCCACCTGCGAACAAATCCTCGGGATCGTCATCGAATAGCGAGTCCGTTTTGGGTCCGTTTGAGTTGGTGCTGATATCTTCTGCATGTAAACTGGCTGGTTGTGACTGAACACACACACACACACACACACACACACACACACACACACACACACACACACACACACACACACACACA
>JAUESE010004892.1:0-10738 GCA_032274725.1 Malacoctenus triangulatus
GTGGTTCAGTGGTAGAATTCTCGCCTGCCACGCGGGAGGCCCGGGTTCGATTCCCGGCCAATGCAACAGTCCTTTTTTCCTGTACGGTTAACTTTTCCTCAAATGTCCTACAATCCTGGTAAAATAAGTTGTCATGCTGCCACTGCCATTAAATAGTGACCTAAAGTAAACTGAAACGAAGGAACAAACACAATATGTTGTTTCAATGACTGACACGTTAAAATATGAGTGGACCCCACGATGCTCGATTTTTGTCCTTTTTTTTTGCGTATTTTAAGCATAGGTCGTTTAGTGGTAGGAGTTTTGTCTGCCATACGGGAGGCCCGGTTCGATTCCCGGCCAATGCAGCAGTACCTTTTAAACATTGGGTTTTTCTGATGTTCAACAAGCTTAAAGGGATGTCTCGTAGTCAAGAACTATACTTTATGATCTAACAGGCCTTGGAATGCAGTCTATGATCTGTGTGATGAAGCCTCTGGCTGTCCAGACAGCTGGAGTTGAGTGCTTGTAAAATCTAATGTCTTTTCTGCATGAATTGTCTTATCTGGTGTTGCTGTGTTGAACGCAGCAACGTTAAAAATTTGCCACACAGAGACACGAATCTGTTGACCGCATGTGGGAACAGTGAACACTTATTGTTTTTGTATTACAGTTTTCCACTCGGTGGCTGCTTGCAGGCAGTCAGACAGTGCTGAGGTATGTGGATCTGTGGAGTGAAGGCTGGTTATGGAAGTCTGCCGGCGCCATTGGACTCTGGCCTCCGCCTGAGAGGCCAGTCGAAGAACTGCAGTTTTAACAGGCCAACAAGATTTCAATTTGATGTTTGTAAAACAAAAGAAAAAATGCTTTTGCAATACCTGCCACCTGTTGTCATAGGAGATCAATTAAAATATTTTGAATTGAATGTTGATGGATTTTACTAGCTGTGCAAAGTCATGTAACTGTTCTGTGTCAAACTGGTAAACAGACTGACGTCCAGGAACGCTCCTGACGCTCAGGTTGAAACATTAACTGAAAGCACGGCTGACATCACTTTGTTTACTTTCTGCAGGCTCAGCATTGAGCAATCTTTGTAATCAGACATCACAGTGGAACTTTCCCAGAGATCGCCCTCCCCTGCAAGTTGCATGTGACGTGTTCCTGAATAGCCGTAATGCCGACACGCTGAAGGCACTTTGACAGGCGTGTCGCAGTTCTTTGCTTTTCTTTTTTCCCTGTCTCTGAGGACCGATGCTTCAGAAGACTTGAAAGGCAGGCGATAAATCTGTACTGTCAAATTTACTGTATGCTTGCACGCTCTTTGCACTCACAATAACGATTGCAAGCCAACAAACAGAAAAAAATACCTTTGCTGACGGATTAAAAGCAACATTCGGTGGTGTCCAGTTTATGGTTTTACATAGAAGCATTTCCAAACGGTGGGTTCTCAGAAGAGAGAATAAATACAACCAGTGTCATGCTGCTTTCACGACCTGGATACATGTAAGACAGATTTTATTGATTGAATTAAAATTGTTTTCATCTTGTTTCCGGGATTTACACTCACTTTTCTCAAACAAGTGAGCAAGGGCCGAAAGGTTTGTTGGAGAAAAATGCAGAAATAAGATTAAAGGAAAAAGCTCTGGGATTGTATGAAATCCGTTCAGTGATGGACATTGAACGTTACATCAATGTGGCGAAATGGGCAGGGACGCGCATGCGCATTGTCGTGTTTGCATTCCTCCCTCCCTCCGGTGAGACTGACAGCCCGTTAGCCGCTGCTGCTGCTCGCCGGCAATGATACAGCAAACACGGACGCGGTAAGATACACCGAGATGGACCTAACCAGCACTTTTTACCACTACAAGGACGGATACTACTCCAGCACCGTGTTTTATTGACAACAGACGGCGTGGGTGTTTTAGTTTTGGCTGTGTTTTTTGGGAAGGGGGGCTACGGGACGGCGGAAAGAGTAGACTCTGCGTCCGGGAGGGGAATGGATGCGACGGCTGGTTTCCTGCGACAGTCACCGGCGAACTAACAGGGACATTCACTGTGAAGACCACCGGGGATTCTCGGGCCAAACGCACTTCTGGTCGCAGTAACCTGGCTTCCTGCTGTAGTTAAATGAGGTGATAACTGAAAGTTGTAAAGAAACGCAGCTAATCGTCTCTGACGATCGGGCTCAGCTTTGAGCTAACCACCAGCTAGCTGCTTTTCGCATTCTTTGTTTATTTAATTTGCCTCGTCGAATGCGGTTTTTCCGTCTTGCTACTGCGTGCATTAAGAAGAACAACGCAGTTTATAAGCTTGTGTTTGGGTCGTGTACATTTAGGGGCGTTTTGCGGATTCTTAAAGGACATAAATCATATGACTTCTCACTTATGGCTCGTTAGTATCGCGGTACTGCAGCTGACCCAGCTAGCTAGCATCTGTTAGCTAGTAGGTAGCGAAGAGAACCGTCTGGCGTTTGGAACTCCTCTTGTGGTCCTAAACATGCACCACCAGGACTTCTCGGGGGACCCTCCGGGCACCGGGAGCCGGAAAGCGGCTTTTCACTACCGGAGAGGCAGCAGCGGGGCGTCCGCGTCGTCCGCGGCCGGCGGCGGCGGAGGAGCCGCCACCGCGGCTGACGACGGTGCGAGCCAGGCTGGGACCTCCTCCCCCGGACCCCACCACCAGTCCCAGTCCCAAGCAGCTGGAGCGCAGGTGAAAAAGAAAAGTGGCTTCCAGATCACGAGCGTCACCTCCGCGCAGATCAACGTGAGCGGCAACAACAGCCTGGCGGATGACACGGAGAGCTACGACGACATGGACGAGTCCCACACGGAGGACTTGTCCTCCTCGGATATGCTGGACGTGTCGGTGTCCCGGGCCACGGATACGGGCGTGCCAGAGAGGAGCTCCTCGGATGAGACCCTGAACAGTCTCCATGGGGTCGACACACCTGGAATAGTGTCACCCAACGAGCCCCTGCAGCCTCATGCCATCGCTCAGGGGTCTCAGCAGCACGCGTCCATGGTCAACGGGACGATGCCTCATCACTTTTACCCCCAGCAGGCCCACCATCATCACTCTGACAGCTTGGGAGGAGGCGAGCCCCCTTTGCCAACCCTTCCCGTTGCCCCCTTGGCTACCTCCAGCCCAGCTATGGTTTCAAAATCCGGGCCCGGCCAGTCCCAGAGGCCACCCGTGTTGGATAACACTAAACCTGCAGGGGCAGCAAATCATCAATTACCCCCTGTTGTGAGTGGGCCAGCCGCTGATCCACATGTACAAGGGGGTGTGAACGTTTCCAATGTGTCTGCAATCCCTGCTGCTGCAGTTCCTCCTTCAGGGTCTGCAGGTTTTGACAACACTAATGTGACCGGGCATGCAGTTGCTGCGGGAGGAGGGACGGGCCCATCCGCTGCTGCCCCCAACACTCAAAACCAGCACACTCAAACGGCCACCGGCTCGCGTTTCCGGGTGGTCAAACTGGACACTAACTCCGAACCTTTCCGCAAGGGAAGGTGGACATGCACCGAGTATTACGAGAAGGAGATTCCTCCCCCAGCTACATCTGACGCACTCAAGGGTGCAGAGGTGACTGCAGAAAGCGAGGCGGGTAATGCAGGGATTAGTCCAGGTGGACCTGCTGTGCAGCCGCCTCACACTCTGCAGCCCTACCAGCAGCCGAGCCAGGACTTCACCAGTCCACAAGCCATGCAGAGTCCACCGCAGGGACTCGCACAACCCCCTCCCCTGACCTATGCCCCCCCACAGGAAGTGGTTGGAGGAGCCCATGTCCAGAAGCCAGTGGTTCCCGTCGCCATCCCACCAGCAGCCCCACAGGTCGGTGTCGGCCAGCCCCCCACAGTAATACCTCAGCAGTTGCCCTATGCTGTTGATCCCCACCAGGTTCCACCCCAGGGGGGCTACCCTGCACCTCAGCTCCACGGAGGGGTCCTCAGACAGCCAGATTTCATCCAGCCCACTGCTCCGTTTCAGACGCAGGTTCAGCCTCCCCTGCCACACGTTGGCACGGGACTCTCGCTCGCGCCTGTGCCGGGGGTCCCAGCGCAGCAGCCAGTTAGCATTCCTCAGCAGCTGCCCCACCAAGGGCAGGTGGTCCCACCTGCTCAGCCAGCGTTCAATGTCGGGCAGCCACAGCCTCAAACCCAGCCTCTGTCACAGCCACAAATCCAGCCCCCCTCTGCCGGCACGCTCCCTGTATTGCCCACCCAGGGGACCCCCTACATGCCTCTGACGGCCCTGCAGGCCGACCTTCAGCCCATCCTGACCCCGGGCGCGACATTGAGCCGAGGCCCCGGGGCTGCGAGCTCCCTCCGGGCCTCCCAGCTGGAGGACGCCCAGAAGCTCCTGCTCCAGCACCAAGGCCTGCTCGGCCTGCCCAGACTGGGGGGCGCGGCGGCGGGCGGCGAGGGGACGGCAGAGGCCAGCGCCGCCGTCGGGACCCTGGCCCACATGGGGATGTCCGCTGAGGCCAGCGCCTTCATGGTGGCCGCGGCTGCAGGACTGCGGACCCAGCACGCCGAGGGCGAGGAGGACAGGTGAGGGCGACCTTCACTGCCTGATCTGTTTGTCTTGTGACGTTCTTCCTCTAAACTCAGAGTCCTTCTGATGCTGTTTAGATCAAGAACAGATTTCCGGCATGTGGTGTCCGATTAAGCGCTTTTGCTGCCCTGCTTTCCTTCATGTCATGAGTTAAATGTTGCACGTCTGCTCGGTCCTCTGTGCCCTGAGCTCCCTGCGACGCAAGGCGAGTGGAAAAAGGCCTCGGCTGATGTAAAACATCAGTGAAGCTGCTGAGTCACCGGCTCTGGCTGTGACTCAGCAGCTGCCGTGCACCCGTCGACCCCCTCCCCTCCATCATCGCCATCCGTCCACCTCTGTTCTCCCCCCCGCTTTGTGTCGGTGGACCTCCCTCTTCCCCCGTGATGCTGCTGAATCGCTCCGTCACCCCTCCGTCTCCTTGGTTGCAGTCTTTTATTAGACACTGGGTCTGTTGATGTGCGCTTCACCCGAGGGGGGGAAACTGTGCGGCAGTTTAATTTTACGTTCAAGCACTAAAAAGAAACACTTCTGTTCTTTTGCTTGTTCTAAGGATCTTAATACAGCGAGTACTGTTGAAAATCACCAAGCTGCTGTCGATGAGACGATGGGCCTCTCTTGAAGATGCCGTGAAGTGTTTTTTTGCGTCCTGTAAAATGTGAAGCGAGGAGAGAGGAGGCTCTGTTGTGGAAGCAGTGTAGTGTTACCACTGTTCCGTCCTGCGTTCTGGTTAAGCAGGAGATTCATGTTGTGAGTACAACAATAATGCCTGCAGGGTACGAAGGGAGCGCGACCAACCACTGTCGGCCTCACCCAGGCGCCCTGAACCGAAACTTCGTTTCTCTGATATTCTTTTTTTTTTTTCTCTGCTGCCTCAAATCAACAGTTGTGGAGGCCGAGCAGTTGAGGACGCTGGTTGTAATTTACAGCTCCGCAGGTTTGCAAACCGTGGATGTATTTTCAGCTGTTCTCAGTGTGTCAGGGAGTTGGAAAAACAGAGGGAGGGGGGGCAGATAACTGCCGGTTCTAATGTTGATGTAATCTCAGTGATATTCCGCTGCAGACAGAGCGGGACTGTACTCTGCGTGAAGCCCCCCCTCGGCGGTTCATGTCACCCTGTTAACCGCGTGGCCTCCTGCATGCCGTCTTACGGCTATCGGCCCATGTGTCCGCCTGGGCTCTGGCCATGAATCGGCCACTGTCCCCCCCCCCACAGCAGCAGCAGGCGCTCTCGGCGCAGACACGTCTTGCTGTGGTCGGGCCCTGTGCCTCTGCGGCCGGCGCTGCTGTCAGTGTGTCTCTGACTTCTGTGCGTCTTGTCTGTGGTCCAAACCGCTCTCAGAATAGCCTCATGCATACTCGCTGTTTCCTGCTAAATCTATCTTCTCTGCAGGTGAAGAGACTGAGACGTATTGTCCGTTAAGTTCTCACAGGCGTTTTTTTAAAACGCCGTCGTGTCACAGCTGTCCCCCCGGCCATGACCACTGCCAGGCTGTAAAACGAGGAGCGGGAGGGCGTGTCGGCGGGACTCTGACCGCTTCCTTTCGCCCACGTACGCCCAGGACAGCGATATCAATCAGTGCTTTCAGCGCGGCCCCCCCCCCCCCCCGGGCTGAAACCCAGCCCGCAGGTCAGCGCCGGGATGGTTCGCCGCTTGGACGCCGGCCAGCGCCGCCTTACGTTGGAGGGAAAACACTCCTGACCTTCACGCACCCACTTCCCCACCCGATTCTGCACCTGTCGTCTGTGTCACATCAATACATTTGGTCTCTTTCCGTCAACAGGAGCAGCTTGTAAAGCGGTGGATTCGTGCGTGTGGTTTGCAGAGAAGTCATAAAAAAATCTGCAGGCTCGTATTTGCAGACTTAATCAAAATAAGTTTGTTTTTTCCCCCCCAACACCCTTTAAATTTTCCACCACTGAAGCACAACCGTCCAGGAGAGTTTGAATGTCTCCAAAGCAACGTGTGGGACTTGCGCAGCTGTATTTGTGTCTTCCCTTCAGTGTCGCGTGACGTTGGCGGTGAGCCGACGCCAAAATTACACCCGGCGAATGCTTTGGCGGCTCACCGTGTGATTTCAGCGTCGCCTATCATGATGCACACGATTCATACGCTCGATTAGATCCGAAGAAAGATCCTTTGTTAGTTTTACACACGATGCAAACGAGTGAAAATGCATCATTTGAAAGCCAAACTGTTTGTGTTTTTATTGGTTGATTTATGATTATGACTTCACTCTTTGGACGCAGAAAGGTTTTTAATGGCGTCGTCGTTTTGCTGTTTCCTTCACAAACACGGTCATAAAATGCAGGTTTTCTGGCAGGACTTCAGACGTTCACCATCTAAATAGCTGCTTTACTGCTCCTGTGTTGTTTTTCTAGCCTAAAACTACAGACGATAGATCGGATCTGGTGTGGAATGTTTTAATCTTGTGATTTATGAGCATTCGGGAACATTCGGAGCTTTCGCCTCGTCGCTTCGAGGCGTGTTGTGTAACTTTATGTTTTTTCAGGGTTCGGCCTCGTCTGAGATGTTGAGTTTTTAGTCGAACGTGTCCGGCTCCTCTCCATGTCGCGTACTTGATGTCGGTTTATGACTCACTCTCACGGGGAGTTCTCCGTCTCTAATTTGTCTGCTCGTTTCTTCGGTGATCGTCACCTTGTAGTTCTACCGGCTTTGACTTGTGATTTAGTGCCGGCACGCCCATGTGTCAGCGGCTTACCCTTTTAAAACACGGAGCTTGTTTACAAAGCAGGGGGAGTGTGGTGATGTGCAGATAAATCATGCTACCGGCCTTTCTGTGTGGAATTGCAAGAATCAGACTTCGAAGCGGTTCTTTTCGGAGTCCTGCTGAGAGTTGGTGGGTGGTGTCTCCGTCCTGTCAAATACCATCCGTCACACTTCAAGGGTTGCTGAATTTTTGCCGTCAATTAGATTCAATGTCAAGCGCTTGTTTTAGCCGGGAGGGACGATCCAAGCTGTTTGTCCCACTGCATGTCTCCGCTGTACCCTCACAGCGCCACAAGGTGGCAGCGCAGGCTCTCAGATCAGCCCCCCCCTCTCCCTTCTTGAAGGACAGTGGCTTATATAAGCCTGATGTGCTTTGAGAGTCGGTGACCTAAAAAATCGGCCGCCAGCAAAGTGGAAACATCCTTCCTGCACGCAATGGACGAATCCCAGATAAAAGTCCCGGTTTTAGACGCTACCAGTGGGCACAGAGACCACTCTGACCGTCAGGAATGGCTGCTTCACGTCTCAGCAGCGGGGTTGCTGCTTGCAGAAGGATAATGTGTCTCTCGGCATGATTTGACATGCAGCAGGGCCGCGTGCTGCGAGTGAACCCATCGTGCAAGTGCAAAAGTATTCGTGTGAGGCCTCGACTAAAAACAAGAAGCAGTGTGCAGGTCTAATTTATGTCCTCCATCAGCTCTGTGTCTCTTTGTCGTCCTCGTGTACGTTGAATTGACATACCTCACGTGCAGGTTTCCCAGAGGCATGTTTTTTTTTTTTACGTCTCCTATGTGATATAAGCCAGTCTGCAGCTTTTTCTCATGCTTCGCTGTCAGAGTGCATCTTGCCGTGCATAATGCACTCAGACCCTCGCTGGCTCCTACACGAGACGTAGGGGGGGGGCGGCACATGGAGCCAAGTGGACTTGTGTCACGTTTGCGCGCCTTGTGCTTTCAGGCAGAGCGGCGCGTTCGTAAAAAGAGTCTCGGGTCAAAGAAGCTGCGCTCAGGCTCGTCTGTCTGCGTGTGTTTATGGCCTCGGCCGTTGAGGCGCTTTATGGTGTGTTTGTAAGAGATGGGAGGGTGTTTACAAGGGAGGGAGAGCGGCGTCTTTATCATGGAAATCAGGAGGTGGAGAGGAAGTGTTTTTCAGTTGGAGCTTCTCCGGTCACGGTCGCTCCTATCTCACACCTGCCGTGCCGTATTTCCTCCTCGGATATTTCACAAACCTGTCCGTTCTTCTCTCCAGCGAGCACGAGTGTGATCCTGAAGAGTCCTTGAAGACATCGTGTTGTCTTTCCTGTTGGAGATTAACTCTCGCCTCCTGCGGTTCCAACCGTTTTGGAGCTCATTTATGTTGTCCTGTGGTGGGACGCAGTTCACAGGAGACAGACATGTCTGGGCAGGACGCGTCGTGTCCTGACGTTTCGCTGTGGTCAGCGGTGCTTCGGAGAGCCTGATGACCATCTACTCTTTCAATTGAGCTTATTTAGCCAATTATTTGCCTAAATTGGGGAGAAAAACAAAACTTTATTGAATGTTTATTTCTATTTTTAATGAATTGCCGTGGAGTAGATGTCTTTTAAAGCCTCTTGTTTTGATTTGAAGGTCGATTACCGTCCTCGCTGTAACCCAACCACCGGACGACCTGTTCAAGAAAAACATTGATTCTAGCCGAAAGTGACACCTCCCAGCAGGACGTCGCCGCGAAGCCAAAGACAAACAATAACACCTCTGCGTAGAGTTTGACTGTTCAGTCGGAGCCTCTGCCGCCCCCCCCCACTCCTCCCTGCTGATGAAAGCGCCGCCGGGTCGCCGCATGATGCCGGTGCCTCCCGGCAGAAGTTGCTCAACCTCTGCCGGGAGGCTCCGGCGCCGCTTGGGCCGACTTGGAGCCTGAGCGCTCCACGCACAGCCGTGTGACCGGCGGCTCGCAGCGTCACTTCCTGTGACGCCTGAGTGTTGTCGAGGTTGTATAACCTTTGGTTGTATAATGTTTGGATTAAAGGGTGTGGCGAGAGCGGGACGCATCCTCGATTATTTCCTGGTGACGTCAAAAACTTTGATAGGAAAAGAACGTTCTGAGTGACTGAAGAGATCAGCAGATATAGATCGTGGAACGACATCTTTCTAATTTCTCAGCATATTTAAGCCCGTTGATCTGCAGATTAACAGATGCTGACGTGTTTGTCTCCCCGCTGGATTAGTTTTATTTCACTCCCTCCCTTTCAAAAGCAGAAAACAATTATTTTTATCGGTGTAAAAATGTAGCCGCGTTGGAAGTCGATCCCTCATCCATCATGAGAGTCGGACGCGTCGGCGCCGCCACTGAACCAGCAGGCATGCAGGGAGCCGCGGCCTCTCTCTCTCCCCCCCCCACTCCTCCCCCCTCGCTTCCCTCCTTCATGGCACCCGGGCTGGTTACGTAAGGCGTTTGCGTGCATGGCAGAGACGGATTCACTTACGGTCCACGGAGCTCGGGCCCCGGGGGTCCGTGATGCCATGAGACCTGTTATGGGGAGGGGAAACGGGGGGGGTGTTCCTGCTTGGCGTTTGGCCACAGATCAGGAGAGAAGACACCCGTTCTCAAACATACAGGAGCCCGTCATTGATCACTCGGAAAATGGCCTCGTCTCGGATCGATTATTTTTAGATGCCCGCCGGCGCTCGATTCTTCACGCGTTCTCCGACGATTTGGAAGAAATAAAGACGCCTAGCTTTCGGTTGGGGCTCAGCTTTGCCGCGTGCGAGGCCCGGAGTTGAAAAAAAAGCCTCCCCAAACCGGATTCTGCCAGTCTGCAGACACGCACATGCTCGCAGCGGCTGATACACACACAAACAGGATGCGCAGGCGCACACACACGGGCCACATGCCTCCCTACTGCTTGAGAAGAAGTGATGCGTAAGGAAGCAGGCGATCAGACGATGCGGGGGGGGGGGAGAGGAAAGAGGGGAGCCGCACGAAGAGGAAAAGTGAACAAAGTGATCGGCTTCGTTTTGTTGCCTCCCGTTGTGATGGTTGACGGCTCCCAGTTGTGTTGCGTTGTTTGCGTGAAGATGGAGGCGTCTCCTCTCGTCGACGTCCTCTGTTTTTTCCTCGGGCCGAGTTGGATCCATGTTGGGACCACACACGCGCACGGCTTTCTCTAACCGCACAATAAAAGTGAGGGCGAAAGTGTTACTTACACCCAGCTGGGTGCTTTTTGTGAGACGGAGGGGAGGCTGTAGCAACACAACACACACACACACACACAACGCTCGCTGCTGGCACGATTGACTTTTCACGATAAAACGAGACACTTGTTTTTCTCATCGCTGTGCATCAGTTTGTGACTTTACGAGCTTGTTTTAAACTCTTCTCAAAATCTCTCTTTATCGGAACGGTCTCTAACCACACACACACATCCTGTTTGTGTGTGTGCATCTCTTATGTAAGCTCCACAGGGTGTGGCAAAGATGCGCTACCAATTCCTTT
>JAUESE010004936.1:0-10734 GCA_032274725.1 Malacoctenus triangulatus
GTGTGTGTGTGTGTGTGTGTGTGTGTGTGTGTGTGTGTGTGTGTGTGTGTGTGTGTGTGTGTGTGTGTGTTGGGGGAAGGGGGGCAGCCATCTATCAGGATGAGGTTTTAATCACATTCACACAGTGTCAGAGATGGAGAAGCTGGATTTGAGCGGGTGTCTGCAGAGCATTGTTAGCGCTTTTTTCACAAACACACCCTGTCTCATTAAACAAAACACATTCATCTGCTGCGTTTTCTCTGCACATCTGCACAGGAGACATGACAGCTCATCTTTACAATTAAATCATGCCCCTTTTTTCTTTCTCACTGCCTGAAAAAAATCTTAACAGGGGCTACTTCATAGGGCAAACCTTAGTCTAGGCAGCCAATCCTGTCTTGCCTCTCAACTTTTTCAACCAGGCAGTGGGTCTGTATATTGTTGGATGGAGTGGCTGGGGGTAGTAATGTAGCAATAATAGATCAGCGTCTGCATGTTTCTATTTCCGTCCTGTAATGGATAAGACAGCCTGGAAATTGAAGGCATCCGCTTCACCATGGAGGACAAACCACCAGGGTGAAAAGCACAGTGTAACTCATGTCTCATGTAGTTGAGTGATAAATAATTTCCACCCTCATATCTGCGTCCTTGATCTGAGCTGAAGAGCACAGTTAAAAAGTTACAGTGTGGATCCAACAAAACCTTTCTTCACTTAGCAGAATGTGTGCAAAATATGGAGGCAATGGGACAGGATGTTGTTTTGTAGGTTATCATGGGTTGTTGTTTTTTGTGTTTCGTTTTCTTTATTTCTAACTTTTTTGTAGGCTACTGACACAGGTGATGTATTTGATTGCATGTGGGTTAAAATAATATTCAGGACACATGAGCATCTTTCAAGATCATCTTCTTCTCATGAGCATCCTTAAAAAGATCAGGGTCATTTTTGTAAACTAAAACCAACAAAACCAACAGAAAAACATAGATTAAAAAAAACCAAAACATTCGGTTTACTTGAAATAAAAAGAATGAGCAATGTTCAAAAAGAAAAATCGAAAAATAACTTAAACAGTTTTGTGTGTTTAACACTCTAACATTAACAAACTTGAATTACTGAGGAGGAAATATCCCTAAATTTTGTATTTTTCAATAGACAACAGCTGCTGTGCATACAGTGATTAGCCAAGATCCTGCTAGCAGAATCATGCCCACCTTTACTTTTTTAAACTGATTGGAGGCAACTCTTCTCCATCTCTGACAGTCACTGAGGTAACACCTTTATTGAGGACCTCCCAGCTTTTAGTAACTCAGGTCATCATGTGACGCATTCACAGGAAATGGACATCACACACCGAAGAACAAGCTGCATCTAAATAGCAGGGTAACAACTAACATGTCAGGCTGTAACAGTGTTTTTTTAAATCATCGTTCACGTTTGAATTTTTTTTTAAAAAATTGCAGTGAATGAAATTTAAACTAAAAGAGATATTTTCAGAAAAAAATCTGCTTTGAACTATAACAATACAAACTAAATAACAAATAAAAAACAACGCTATATGAAAAGTAAAACTATTTTAAAAAAAAGTTAAACTACTTTAGCCTTGAAACAGGTATGTTTTGAGCCAAGCATAATAATCATTGAAGTCCACGAGTTGATTCAGTTGGAGTGGCACAATATGTTTAATAACTTCAAATCTATAAAGCAAAGCCCACTGAATGATAGAATCATGACTGCAAATGATCAAAGAAAGTGGAAAAAATGACAATGAACCTCTGTTGCTAATCTGTGAATGAGGAATCTTACCATTTCACTTAAAGTGAAGGACACAAGAAATGAATAAAACCTGAAAACTGATCAACAAATGGCAGCAACACCAATAAATAAAAGAAGAGTAAGCCAGGGTAGGCTTGATATGCAGGGGTGAGCCTGGACGATTTTTTATTTCCCTTTAAGTGTAAAACCGGAAAACGATGATCAACTTCTGTAACTTTGTACAACCGTTCGAAGAATGCTTTCTTTTCCAGGGAAACTGTGTCCTCTTGTACAAAGCCAGCTCTGCAACATGCATGGATGACTTTAGTGTGGAAGACACACAGGGGCCCTCACATCAACCTCATGTGACTTTTCAGAATGAACTGTACCAGAAGACAGAGAGCCAGACCGTTTCAATCCAACATCAGTGTCTAACGTTGCCAATGCTCCTTCATATTTCTATGGAAAGTCTTCCTCAAGGAGTAAAGCTAAGAGAGAGCAAATCTATGCCAAAACTGACAGATCCAGAAGGTGCACTGTGTGGGTGTCCCTTCTTCTTTGGTCAATATATATGTATTTTTCAGACAGAATAATCAAATTCTCTTCAGACCTCAAGCTGAGTGAACTGTGTAGTTCAATCAATCTTTATCATCAATTAAAGTTAGCAGTCTGATTTTGAAAGCATAGATTACAGATTTTTATGCAGTTTAACAAACACAAGTAAACCAAAATGTGAGAGTCACACAGCAATGGATTTCATGCAGATAAAAACAGGACATGTATGCTCACCGATATTTCTGGAAAGTGAAGTAAATTAGTGAAGATTTGATATAAAGAAGCTCATGATTGACCCACAGTACCATGTTTACAGGCACCCACAACCCAAATCTTTGAGCTGTTGGTATATTACTTCCAGGTTCACAGTCTATTCCCATGATGAGCATGACATTATGTTGGGGACATTCAATAGTATTGAGTTGGACATTTCTTATTCAACATATGTAAGCTGCCGAACTCTAATTAACACTTAGCCTTCTTCAATTCACCCACGACATTCAAGAAAGATAATGGACTTGCAGGCAAAGGTGTTTTTTCTTGGGTATTTATTGATCAGTCGTGAAGACTTAGATAGAGGTCTTTGTGAGCTGAAAGGTCAGCATGTTTGAGAACAAAATGATGAAAAAACATCCACCTTCAGTTCTTTTGATTCTTAGGGTATTCATGTTTTTCCTTCTGTTATAATGGACAGGATGTTTCCTCAATCACAGATTTTCCATAAATTACTATGTGCAGGCTTGTGAATGTGAAATAAAGTGTTTCTCCTTGAACATTATGTCTCTGTGTTGCTAAGTCACTCCAATGGCTTTCGTCAAGTAGCCATTTGAACTGAAGCAACTAGTTTCTATGACTGAAATATTCGCATGTTTTGAGAGTATGTCACCTTTGTTTGTTTTTTCAGGGTCATGGCAGTTGTGATATCGAGTGGCTCAACCATGCGTCACCTGTCACTCTATTTAAAGTTTGATCTTTCAGTGTCAGGAATGAAACTGGGAAACCAAAATCGAGTGGTTTGGAGATTTTATGTGTGGGGTTTTTGCACAAAAACAAAGAAACCTTCTAAGTTAAGAAGCATGTTGACCCATTCTGCATGATTGACTATAGAAAGAGACATTACCATTATTTAAGGGGGTTTCATTATTCTGTTTCGTTAGCGCAAAGTGGCTTATTTAGAGAGGGACAAGTGCGAATAAACTGGCTGAGATGGCTTTAAACTGTTTTTCTTCTGTAGCTCTTCTCACATAGACCACAGGATTTGTGAGAGTTGTTCTTTATCAGTCTTATCTGTCTTTTGCCAGAGAAAACAATAACATCCGC
Source organism: Malacoctenus triangulatus (assembly GCA_032274725.1). Classification (NCBI taxonomy): domain Eukaryota; kingdom Metazoa; phylum Chordata; class Actinopteri; order Blenniiformes; family Labrisomidae; genus Malacoctenus; species Malacoctenus triangulatus. The sequence continues at coordinate 3,605 of JAUESE010004936.1, forward strand.
TAACTTAGTGTGGGCTCTAAAAGTGAGATTTTGTTTTTCAGGACGAGGTGCTGTCACAACTTGATGTCACCCCCTGTGCCAATCAGTCTGCAGTCTGTTGATATTAGATGTTGTTTTTGATAGGTGTTTTTTGTAACTTGACTGTTGACTCCCCCCCACCCCAACAATCGATATTGAAAAAACTGTCATATTATATAAAAAAAAAAAAAAACATAAAAAGCACTAGGAAAACGTCTGTAGTGTTGTTTGAAATCTCTCAAGTGTTTGTGAAAAAATATATACACAGATACACACATATGCATGTATATAGCATGGGGGGGCTAAGCCTTCCACACAATGAAAAATCCTGTTATAAAACATTAAACATTTAAAACACTTAAATAGAGCTATTAATTGGAGTGACTTTCTTAACTTGAAGATAATGTCATCACAAGTACCTTGCAAACATTTGGCCTCTCAAGCCATGACTGGTTTGGAACTGGTGCAGAGGTTGAGTTGGTCAACAGTAGATTGATTTATTAAACAAGTGGCAACATGACAGTGCAGCGGAGAACCACAGAGCCAAGCTGCAGCTGAACAGCTTAAATATACCATCAGAAATATTCAGCTGGTACCAGTATGTGTACCACGACAGACTCTGCACACTGAAGATTCAACAATGATTTAAAGCTTCAAAGTGAATAATACATACATGTGCAAGCAGTGTAAATATAGTGGTAAGTCGGATGAGTAGTAGGTGCATAATGAAACAGAGAGATGGTAAATATCCCGGATGAGGAAAGCTGAATAATGCATAAATTGTGAAGGTGGAACTAAAAGTCGTGGCCTTGGTCATCCAGGCCATGACCCCTGGCTGTGCCTGGAGTGTTGTTTGGGAGGCACTAAAGCTTGGTGTGTCCACTCTATGTTAGGGCTGGGACGATGATCGATAAGTCAATAAATCACACGATAATTGAAAATTAACTCAATCATTTTTCCAGCCTTGATTTATTGCCCTGTGGTTGCATGTATTTGTGTTCCTCGTCTCTCGCCTCCAAACATGCCAAATGACAGGGGGGTTCACACTGTGCATCGGTCTCACGCGTTTGTGGCTTAGTGGTTTAAAATAAGGGGAGTGAAGCATCCCATCAGTCACTCAGGATCTTTGTATCTGTAGGAGAAAGCGGAGCTGCTTGCAGCAAGTTAGCCTCGTGAGGAAAATGGAAAAACGTATTCCAAAGCTAAATGCTACAGCTCCAGTGTGAGAATACTTCAAGCCCAATGAACAAGGTGGGGTAATAAACATAGACGAGCCAGTCTGCTGACACTGTTCCAAAATGTATTTATTTTAAAGTTCTGTTTTCTGGACATTCCAATGTTAAATAAAGGTTTAATAGTTGCATTTAAAAGTGTGCAATTGCATTATTAGGATATATCAACATTACAAAAGTGGTTATTTTGGTCTCAATAATGTCAACAATAAAATCGTTTGTCGATAAATTGTGGAACAATATATCATCCAGTAAAATTTGTTACCATCCCAGGCCTACACTATGAACATCAGAGCACTTCTTTTGTCCAGTTTATAAAGGAACCAGCTTGTTTCAGCCTCCAAGATAGTACAATCAGGGCTGTGTGAATTTAAGTGTGCAGTAACTACATTGCATTTTTCTGTCCCCAAATCATTCAGCAGTCACCAAGATTCAAAACAAGATTATTAATAATTAATGAAACAAGGCCACAATCTGGGACGCTCAGTGTTGTATCGGTTTCACTGCAAGTTCACAGTGAGAGCTTCTATTCCAGGCTCTTTCTGTAGGGAGCCAATGTTTCCTCCACATGCGGGTGCCTTGCTCTCCTCAGATGCTCTGGTTTTCTCCTCCAATCAAGATTTTCTACCTGCTGTTAATTGATGACTCTGAATGGCCTGTGATGAGTCTGTGATTGCCTATCTCATTGTGTTTGTGCTGTCATGGACCAGCGACATGTTCTTCAGTTTCACCTCCCTGTGGGCCTACAATACATGAAGTTGAAACTGAGAACAGAACACCAGGAGAGTCGGCACTGCTTGATCTCAAATTTGTGTTGATTGTTTTTTATTATATTATCTAGTAACAAAATCACCTGCAAGTTTCCATGTGTGAACATTAATTGCAGGGCTGTCCAGTGGGTGCTTGACAGGCTGCCAGGCAGGGTGCTCTTAAACACACCACACCACATCAACTATGGCCTCAGTGTCTCTTTCAAAGACACTGTGACACTTCGATGAGTAGAGAGGGGGGATCAAACTACCAACTTCTGGATTACAGTGAACCCTTGGTAATCGTGGGGGTTACATTCCAAAAAAGAACCCACAGTGTTTTTTACATTTGTTACTGTACTGTAATGTGTTCTGTAATGGTGGCCTGCAGCCACGTAGCTTCTACCTTCCTTTAGCATTGTCCTGAAGTTTAACTTTGTCTGCAATAGTTAGCATCTTCCTCTGCCTTTTGGACATGTCCGCAGCTGCCTTTGTCGGTGCAGAGCATTTCGTTGACATTGTGGGTTTTGTCGTGGAAAAACTTTGCAAACGTTAATCTTTTGAGCCAAACGCATTCTGTACTGGACAGAGATGAGGCCCGGACAAGATTGATTGACAATGGCCTACAGTCCCTAAGCCAACCAGGATGCAGAACAAAACGTACGTTCCTTTGCTGTGAAAAAAAAGGATAAAAGATGGGACTGCATTAAAAAAATCGTCAAACAGTAACGGCGTGAAAGGTGAACAGCAATATAGCGAGGGTTCACTGTCCAGGCCAACATGGTCTTTAAACTGGGTTCCAGTCAGTTAAGCACTGAAGTTTTTCCTGTTCTTTTTTAATAACAAAACCAGTACTGTTACTTTACCATTATATTGAGTGAAGCTGAGCAAGAGCAATAAGCTACTTCAAGTCATAACAAATTTTGAATAACTTCAAAAACTTCTGGAGCATGGGTTCTCACCCCTGCACATTTGACGAACTGACATCAAATACATTTCTTGATACAATCCTGTGAAAGTGACTCCTCACAAATGACTGTGAGAAAAAGATCCGAACACGTCGTGACAAAAAAAGTTTGATCCAGACAAAACTATCAGGAGCTGAGGGGTTTGAAGTTTGGATTTCTTCGGTCCAGAGTTAAAAGAACCGGCTGAAAGGTTTTCAGCATGAGAAGGTCTCAGAAGGTTCAGAGGGACATTTGTCTGAAATCAGGAAATTAACCATGGGATAATCTTGGGATACATGACCTCCATTAAAAGGCATGCTTACCTTTGTTGCAATTTCATACTTTTTCTCTTGTAATTTCAAAGTTTTCCTAACAGATAGATGGGAATAAAATCTTACAGGAATGCACCAAGTTCTGGAACACAAAAATGTACCCTTCATGATATATTTGTGTTTTTTCTGATAAAAATCTGATCAGTCATACGATCCGGCCCGAATCGAATGATTGTTTGAGATTTGTGTCAATAACCCCCCCCTCCCCTGTCTCATCACCTAGTGTTGTGTCTGTGAGGCTGGTCTTTGTTCTTCTTCCTTCTAGGTGCTGGCATGAAAGTGGTGGACAGGTGGAGAGGATCTACTGATTACCTGGATGCCTTCACCTGTGGTGGGGCATGGTTTTCAATTGCTCCACTCCCCAAGCTCTTCTTAAAAACAGGCTCAAACCATGCAACGACGCCAGACTGTAGACAACCAATACTGGAACTACCTTGCTGACCACGGATCATTAATTGACAGTCTCCTCTCCAGCCTCACAGAGCGGTAAAAAAGGCTTTGATAGGTTTGAGGAAAAAAAACAATCAAAACAACCTAAAATGAGCAACCAAGGCCAGCTGCCGGGATGAAAGAGAACTATTGCACACAAAGCCGCAGTAAAGCGACAACTTGATGTGACAAGGAGCAAAACTCGTGTCAATATCAGCTCTGCTTTCGAGCGATGGTGGAGATTGTTGCAGCTTCACCCTGACCTGAAAAGAGATGAGGTGATGGCGGAGTACAAAGTATGTATCTTTATAATTTTAATTCCTGGGAGCTGAAATGATTCTGTGCATTCTGAACGGAGTCCCTGCAAAAGTTTTCACACAGCTGACATCGGCTACATCAGATGCATAAGAATCCATCTTCACACAAGCAGGGATGACTACCGATGTTTCAAGGCTGGCCTGGCTGACCCGAAAATACGGCATCTCTAGGAAATGTTTTAGCTGAGAGAAGTAAGTCGTGTTCTGGTGACCAACTTTATGTCAACAGTCGCTAACACGAGTGGCTAACACAAGCGGCTACATCTTCTGCTAAACATGTGCATTTGTTACAGTAAGTGTCTGATTGCATTCACGCTCTCCTGATCACTAAAAGCATCTCTGACGATGTTCTTTGCAAATCCATGGAATGAAATATCTGGTGTGGTGTTACGTGTGTCACAAGTTGAGGACTACAATACCCAGCATGCAACAGTAATAGGAAGCAGGCCGGGACGGTGCGCATAGTGTAGCCATGGGGTAACACTGTACTGTCTGTGTATGCTGCCAGTTCAGAGTAAACAATCTGAAGTTTACATGACACGTTTCATCTACTTATTTGAAGCCTCCGTAAAGACAACACATCTGGGTCTCCTGTGTGTCGTCACTCCCAGCTAAACAGTTTATGGATGGGACCTCTGATGGCTTGAATAGAGTTCCTACAGCACCACAAAGCATCGGTACTCTGCTGCTGTTGGCTGCCACCATGTCTCCGAGCCAACTGTGGCTGCGTTTATCATATATGAAAATATCAGCAGAACATTGCGCCCCAGCATCTATTATTTATGTGGATCATTAGTTATTATCTGAATACAAAAGGGGTCAGGCGTAAGTGTGTGTGTAGAACTTAGAAGGGAGAAGGAAAGCGAGGTTGAGGTGCACCGTGCAAGATCGGTAAGAATAGCTTTAAGAGCGCTGATGATTAAACGAAAGTGTACATTGTAGAATCATGCGCAGATCAATCAACTTAAAGCGGCATTATGTACGTTTTTACTGAAAAATATCTTTACAATAGCCATTTTATTTGACCCTATACGACTAAAGCATCATTTGATGAGCAGACTGACACCTCAGTAGTTCAGCACCAAAACATCTATAAGCCTGTAGCCTTATTTTCTATAATTTACTTCGGGTCGGAACTTCCCGCGCTGTCTCTACGGATGTGACGTCAAGCGCGTTCAAGTTGAATGGGTCCAATGTAGTAAACAATCCAAGCGCTATATGGAATATGGATTCTGTGGATACTCAGAAGCGAACGGCATCCAGCTCAACTCAGACACCAATGGCAACACCACGTAAGGTGAAGAAATTTATAAAGACCTTATCAAGTGCCGTCAAAAAGTCAAAGCTTGAGTGACCGGCGCTGGGCAAAGACAAGGGTCAATATCGGACACGCATTTGAGTCTTGGAAGGAGCTCAGAGCTGCGTAGGGAATAAAAAGAGACCCTGAAATGGCTTTCTTTCTTCTAAAACGTAAGAAAAGATAACACTGACCATTGAAAATGGCCCTGTGTTGTTCTCAATTCACAATTACCAGTTGTATGTCTATGTGTATATTCTTTTAGGGTTAGCGATAGCATGCTAGCCGAAAATAAAAGCTAGTAAGCCGGAGCATTTACGCTTCGAAGTGATCATGGGTCCGTTCATAAATTGCCACATTTAGTGCCCGAGTGTAGGCTGTTCTGTCGCCTTTCAGTCGTTCGTAAATGTTGGCAGTGTTTCTACTGAAGTGCATAATGATCTCACAGTGTGGGAAGGAGAAGCAGGATCACTCAAGAAGACTTATTGTGTGTGTGTGGCACCAAATAAAGGTGTTAAAATTATTTTCGATTGCTCCAGTTTTTCCTTCACACAAACTTATGTCCTACGCCGTCAGAAAATTCATTTTCTTACTTCTGTGAACATCGTTCTCGTGAATCAGCGTCTTCTTCGTAGGGGATTATTCTGTTCTGAAGTGTGCTCGTATAGCGCGCACAACGAGAACGAGCAGAAGAGTGCTGCAGTTCTGTGTTTTGGCCACAGATGGCAGTATTATTAAAAAACTCCATTTTGCCTCTTTAAGGACCACTAATTCAACTTCGGCACTCTACATGCTGACAATATCGAAATGGTGAAGAATTCAGAGAGCAGTTCGGACTTAAATAACCATCATTTGTGAAAGGTGAAATCACTTTCCTGCCTTTGATCTGACACTTTTCTTTCGTGACCCATCAGCTTTAGGGACTTACGACAAGAGATTTCTTTTAGGTGTTGGGATGTGAATGTGTAAAGGATGGGTTGAGAGGAGATGGGATGAATGGAGTCTGATGTTGTGATTAGCACTGATAAGAAAGCTGGGATTTTATCCAAAAATCTTGCATGGAAGATTTGCATAAAAGTCACAAGAGCCTGCAAACGTGTGCGTGTGTGTGCGGCTCACAGCCAGCAGGCTGCTGAAGTGAAAAGCTTTCAGTCTGGTCACTAAGTGGGGTTGCAGCCTCGCGCTGATCACTATCCTCCTCCATCCTCTGCTTCACTTAGTCCTCTCATCATTGTCCTCCTCCCTGCTGCTGTTTCATATTTTCTATCCATTCATCTCCCTCCTGTTCTTTGTTTTCTCTTCATCTGAAGCAGCCCCTCTTCCCCTGTCCTTCCCATTTCTTCAGCCTTCACTCTCGTCCTGCCTCTCTCCTCCCCATCATTCCAATTCGCCTCAGGCTCCTCTTTTGCTTGTTCTAACTGTAACCTCATCTATTTTCTGTCTATCACGCTCATGTATATATATACACGGAGTCTATTTTTTTGCCCTTTTCTTCACTCACTTCCTGAAGTATTTCTCCACATCCTGAATATATCCTGTAAGCTCCACACACAGAATGGTAAGCTTACATGGGATGGTGGTTATAACTACTTCAAATAGAAGTAGTGTCCTAGGGGACCACCTTGATATATTATTAGAGTTGCATTTAGCTTCTTTTTTTATATTGTGTCCCAAATAACCCTGAGTAACAAAGTGCATGAGTCAACACAAACATTAACTGTCTGCAAGTACTTCTACAGTGCTCAGGGTGAGTGGGTTTCAAAGTGGGAGGAGGGCTGTCCAGAGAGGGCCATCAGAGAGCCCCACATT
>JAUESE010005155.1:0-10724 GCA_032274725.1 Malacoctenus triangulatus
TTCTTTCTTTCTTTCTTTCTTTCTTTCTTTCTTTCTTTCTTTCTTTCTTTCTTTCTTTCTTTCTTTCTTTCTTTCGAGGCATTTAGACATCTCCTTGCTCCCACACAGCTGCTTGAAATGAGGGTAATGTCATCAAGCTCTGCAGCAGCCTGCTAATGATTCATCATTTCATTCATCATTGGATTCAGGTGTGTTGGAGCAGGGAGACATCAGAAAGTCTGCAGAAGGGAAGAAGTGAGGAAGTAAGAGAGGGAGGGAGGCCTCCAGCACCTTCTTTGGACACTGCTGAACCAGCAGGATATCAAAAGCAACATGACCATTCATGTCAAAGGGATTATTTTAAACCAGGTTGCTGCAGTGACAAAAAGCATCTCTCCTGTTCCTTTGTAGGTGTGTACAATGCTACCTTTGAGAACGACCCTGTGCAGTACAGTGCTGGAGGCTCGCTCACTGGACCCATCTCAGACATATTCATAGAGCTGAGAACTCGATCAGAGAATGCTATTCTGCTGAGAGCCTCCTGGGGCCCTGACTTGCTGATGGTGGGTCTGCTAGACTCCTCAATCCGGGTGGAGATCCTTTCAAGTAACAGCACAGAAAGGCTGACCTTCACAGGAGTCCGCCGAGTTGCAGATGGCAGGTGGCACCGAGTCAACATCTTCATGGTTGAGAAGGAGCACAAATCTTCCCCCTGGGTCATCTCGGTGGATGGGATCACAGATACTAGCAGCTTGCCAGAGCATGCAGGAAGCATTCATTTTCTCATTGAGAAAAAGGCCATGTTAGCTATCGCAGAGAGCTTCACTGGCTGTTTGGGTACTATAAGGTTGGGGGGAGTCTACCTCCCATTTGTAAGCAACTATAAAGCTCCACAGCCATCTCAGTTCCACATCATTGGAAAACCCCAGATTAATTTGGGCTGCAGCAGTGCTCCTGTGTGTAACTCAGGCCCTTGTCTGAACGGAGCGACATGTGAGGACCTCTTTAATAAGTTTGGCTGTGTGTGTGACTCTGGGTGGGAAGGGGAACAGTGTGAGACTGACACAGATGACTGTGCATCTCGGCCCTGTGTCCATGGAAGCTGTAAGGACTACTTAGCTGGATTTGAGTGCGTCTGCCACCCTGGGTATTCAGGCACACTCTGTGAGGAGGACCTTGACGAATGTGAACACCATCAATGTGATCACGGAGGGACTTGTCAGGATGGAGCCAACATGTACACGTGTATATGTCCCAAGGACTACAGTGGTCCTCTCTGCCAGTAATTATTCAATTCATTCATCTCTTTATTACACATGGTCGTTTTAAAGGGTTAACTCTTCTCTGTGAAACCAATCATCTCCTTTGCCATATGGAATTCCTGAACTAACTCAGGGCCAAGTACTGGTAAACAAACAAAGGATGATTTGCCGTGTTGTGTATTCTCGATTTCCACATTGAGTGACTCACATGGGCTCAGTGACTAGAAGTCCTGTCATGTAAATTGTGAAATTTGCCAAGTTTTTTTTCTTTTTTTTCTATTGTTGAGCATGAAGAAAAGTGATTGGGAAACACTTTTGTCATAATATCAAACACATCTTTAAACAGTATTACAAAAACAAATATGCGGATTGAATCGGACTAAGGCGGACTAAGGTCTTGACCAGAATGTGCTGATGTTTGATCTGACAAAGGTGTGGTAGCACACACTACACTGCTATAAACAATCTTACCATCTTGTGTATTTTGTAAAAGAAAACTTTGTACCTTCTGCACTAGGTGGGACTATCCTCCAGTGCGGTGTGGTGAAGATGTCCAGTGTGAAAATAATGGAGTGTGTAGCGATGGCCTATGGGGAGCTAATTGTACATGCAAGCCCGGTTTCAAGGGGACAAGGTAAGCTATGTCTAAGTCTGGTCATAAAGTTAGGCCCCAAAGTATTTGAACAGTGACACAATCTTCACGTTATGGGGACTGCATGCCACCTTATTGATATGAAATGAAACAACTATAATGGAATTGAATTGCACACTTTAAGGTTTAATTCAAGGGGTTGAACAAAAAAGTTTCCTCTTTTGTGATGCTTTGCCAAGTCTTCTCTGCAGCTGTATTCAGTTGTTGCTTGTTTGTGGTTCTTTCAGCCTTAAGCTTTTGTTTTGAGCAAGTGAAATGTGATTCAGAATTCAGAATGCTGCTTCTGTCTTTTGTCAAATCCTCAATAAACTCGAGTGACCCAGTGCCATTGGAAGCCATGTATGTCCATATCATCACATTGCCTCCACAATGTGGTGTGCTGTAGATCATGAGCTGTTGTAATTCTTCAAATTTCTTTGGTTTGCACCTTTTGGGGAATCCTTTGTATTCACTGTCGTGAAGTATTTTCTGTATGGTACTCTTAGATACTGACACACCTACTTTTTGGAGAGTGTTCTTCACTTGAGTGGATGTTGTAAAGGGGTTTTTCTTTACCATGGAAAGGATATTGCGATCATCCACCACTGTTGTCTTTGGTGGACATCCAGGCCTTTGAGTTCCCAAGCTCACCAGTGCACTCTTTTTTTTTTTTCAGAACGTACCAAGACATTTCTTGCATTTCTAACATTTCTGCTTTCTCTCTGGTGGATTTATTCTTTTTTTAAGCTTCAGAGTGGTCTATTTCACCAATATTGAGAGCTCCTTTGACCCCATGTTGTGTGTTCACAGTAGCAGCTTCCAAATGCAAATGCCACACCTGGAATCAACTCCGGACATTTTAACTGCTCAGTTTACGACAGGTGCTGGGTGTTTTTGCAGCTTTCTGAGTCAATTGTCCAAATACTTTTTGTCCCTTGAAAAAGATGCCGCTACAAATGCCTCACTCCAATTTGGATGTGAATACTCTCAAATTGCAGCTGAGAGTCTGCACTTTAAGCCCATATTGAGTGTATAATTGTATGCTGAATATGTTTTTGTAAACAGCTAAAATGATAAAACTTGTGTTACTGTCCAAATATTTTTGGGCCTAACTGTATCTCAAACCACCTTCATTCACATAGTCATCTGCTGTTTGACTTGGTTGAGAAAGAGAAAAGAAATGAGCTTTGAAAATGTGGCCTCCTCTCATGGGCTTCACAGTGACACTTCCAAATCGTCTCACCAGCCTGAAGAGATGGCAACAAGAGCTGTAGTATGGGCAGAAAGACCACTGGTTCAGGAGCAGGGCACAGGCATCTTAGTTATCTAGGAGCAGAGAAGCTGCCAAGGTCATTCAGGGTCACAGCCATGAAGACAAAACTTTGAAAAAATGTGAACAGTAAAACATGACCGACCGTGTTTTATGGGTAGTAGGCTGATGTACAGTTACGCCCAGAAATATTTGGACAGTGAAACGATTGTCATGATTTGGGCTCTGCATGCCACCACACTGGATTTGAAATGAAACAACTACAACAGAATTGAAGTGCAGACTTTAAGGTTTAATTCAAGGGGTTGAACAAAAGTATATGATTAAGCATGTAGGAATTGTAGCTATTTTTATACCAAAACTCCTCATTTCAGGGGCTCTTCCTTAAGTTCTGTCTTCAGCAAGTGAAATGCATTCTCAATTGGGTTGAGATTTGGTGACTGACTTGGCCACTGCAGAATATCCCACTTCTTTACTTTAAAAAACTCCTGGGCTGCTTTAGCAATGTGTTTTGGCTCATTGTCCATCTGTACTGTGAAGCGCCGTCCAATCATCTTTGCTGCATTTGACTGAATCTGAGCAGAAAGTATATCCCTGTACACTTCAGAATTCATCCAGCTGCTCCTGTCTCTTGTCACATCATCAATAAACACAAGTCACCCGGTGCCATTGGAAGCCATCCATGCCCATGCCATCACATTGCCTCCACAACGTTTTAAAGAAGATGTGGTATGCTTTGGATCGTGAGCTGTTCCAGTTCTTCTCCAAACTTTCTTCTTCCCATCATTCTGGTAGAGCTTGATCTTAGTCTCATTTGTCCACAGAATGCTGTTCCAGAACTGGGCTGGCTTTTTTAGGAGTTTTTTGGCAAAGTCAACTCCGGCCTTTCTTTTTTTTGAGGCTGATTAATGGTTTGCACCTTGTGCTGAATCCTTTCTCATGAAGTATTCTCTTTACGGTAGACTTAGATACTGATACACCTACTTCTTGGAGAGTGTTCTTCACTTGAGTATATGTTGTGAAGGGGTTTTTCTTCACCATGGAAAGGATTCTGCGATCATCCACCACTGTTTTCGTCTGAGGATGTCCAGGCTTTTTAGAATTACCAAGCTGTGTGTTCACAGCAACAGCTTACAAATGCAAATATCACACCTGGAAGAAGCTCCAGACCTTTAACTGCTTAACTGATGACAGGTTAACGAGGATGATCCTATGCAGCCTTGTTATATATTTTTTTGCAGCCTTCTGAGTCAACTGTCCAATTACTTTAAGTACCTTGAAAAAGAGGCGGCTATGCATGAAAGAGTTGTCATTCCTAAACCCTTGCTTCAATATGGATGTGAATACTCTCAAAGCTGACAGTCTGCACTTTTAGCCCTTTTTAATTATATAATTGTAGCCTGAATATGTTTTCGTAAACAGCTAAAATAACAAAACTTGTGTCACTGTCCAAATATTTTGGGCTCTAACTGTAGAAACATGGAGCTGTTGAGTCGTTTCACACCTTCTGCAATGTGTGTAAACATTTAGGGTTTTTTGCATACAAAAAAAATTATTTTGATGAGAAGTTATTTTTCTCTATGTGTATCTGCGCTCTGTGACTGCATGTGCTTTTTGTCTTGCAGGTGTGAGATGGAGATCAATGAGTGTGAGTCCGACCCTTGTCAGAATGGCGGTTCCTGTTTGGATCGATTTAACATGTTTCTGTGCCTGTGTCCACCTGGTTACAGCGGCATCACCTGTGACATCAATGTAACGTAACACTCAAAATCATTTTTTTATTGTTGTTGAGGTCAAGAAAGCTCACTGTTTCATGTCAAGCTCAACAATCGAGCATCCCAGTTTATATACTCAAACAGGTTTTTGAAGAGAATTTTTTTTTCATTTTTTTCCATCAAAAATCAAGAAAAACTGATTTTAACTTTTTATGCTTGAACCACCCCTTCCTACTTTTCTCAGCCGTTTCCATTCCTGAAATTCTAACATTTTGGATGTGTTTTGTGGGAGTTCTCAAAAAATCTATTTTGAAGCAAACTACAACCACAAATGTTGCTTTATTATGGCACCTACTTGTGTTTGTCATCTTTCAGAAACAAGCTCAAAAGCACGGGATCCCATGGCTGATGGTGGCCATCCCACTGGTCTGTGTGTGTGTGCTGGGATTTGTCATCGGTTTGACCTTCATGCTGCTCACAGCGAAGAAGAAGCGTCAGTCTGAGGGCGTGTACAGCCCGAGTACTCAGGAGTTGGCTGGTGCCCGTCTGGAGATGGACAGCATGCTCAAAGTACCACCAGAAGAAAGACTCATTTGACTTGATCAGGGTGCTGGGCAGAAGTCCTCGGTCCTATGGACACGTATACTTCAGAGGACCTTTCAAAGCTTCTTAGTATTGATACTGATCTAAAGAGTGAAAGATGTAAAATGCTGCCCCTAAAGGTAATTGAGCCAGTGCTGACGTAGTGCTGGGTCTGTCAGGCAATTTCACAGAAAGGTTTTTTGTAGCGTCTTGACAGTCAGAGAAACCAATATAAAATGATTTGGATTTCAGAGAGGTATACCATAAGGGAAAAATAATAGTTGAATGTTTTAAAGATATTGTCTTAACACGATTTTGACCATATTGTCAAAGTCCCTGGACAGTCAGTGGTGGAAAATGCTGTTCATCACTTGTGTTAAAACAATGACCCTCAGCAAATTTTAGACATGTACAATGATGTGGCCACCTGCATGTAACTTGCACTTGATGGCATTGTGTTTCTGAGCTTCAAAATCTGGGTACAGGTATTGTCCTTCAAACAAAGCTTATTGAAGAAACACTGGTGGAGATGATTGAAAACAAAGAAACTCAAGAAACAAACCAAGTGCATAATATGATTCTCTCGATTGCATATTTTAAAACTGGTGAAGGGTTTTGTCTTTCATATCTTTTTTGATTTTGGCCTTTAAAAGTTTGGACACCCCTGATATACACCATCGTGCGGCAGCTGGAGACTGGGTGGCATTGATGAGTAATAATGCTGAGGTAACACTGCACAGTGGAGCCAACACTAGAAGAAGCTTCTTCTGGAACTAAAAAAAGTGGGTTTTTTTTGTTGTTTTTTTTACTTTACATGATTTTTTGTCTTGTTAAGAGGGTCCTGTCATTGATAGCTGCAATTTGCATGTGAAAAATCCGGAGATGTGAACATTTACGCTCTACTCCAGCAGTTTGTAATAAACTGGAAGATACAATGTGCAATTAACTTGAAAAAAAAGTGGTCATGTTTTTTGCAGTTTTCCAAAGGATTTTAATACTTTTTCTTTACATTAAATGCAATACATTTTCCTGGGATGAATGTGTGTGTATGTGTGTGTGTGTGTGGGGGGGGGGGGATTCCTTTGCATTATGTATTCTTTAGATCTGGCCATTGCTTTTAACCCCTGAATCAGCAGTTAGTTTAGTATGTTAGGGTGTAGCTTCATCTCTGTGGTATTTCATGGATCACTGAAGCTTGTTGCAGTTAAATGAAAAACAAATCCCAGTGAGAGACTGAGTCCTAGTTCAGGTGCCTTCCGTCACTGAGTAATTCTCAACATTTGCCATAGAACTGTCCCCTACATGTTTGGGCTTGAGTGATTGCTCGGCTCTAGGGCAGTAACTATTTTTGCTTAATAGTTGAAATCGCTGTGCGTTATTTTTCGAAAAAAGGCACATGACAGGTCAAAGAAGAGAATCACCCACATTCACCACTGTTCCAAGCACCATCGACTTTATACTGTGTTCCAAATTATTATACAAATGGTCTAAGTGTCAAAAAGATTACCCTCTTTGCTTTTCAATTAAACTCATGGATAGTACTGTATGTTCAGTGTTCTTTGGGTCACGGAAATCAGGTTGAGACACCTGTGACAATTAATTTGCCAAGTAAACCCACTTAAGGCACAACTACTTTAGAAGGGCATTCCACATGATGAAGCAAAAATGACCATTTCCAAGCAAAATGGGAAAGGAAAAGGATTTTTCTGCTGCTGAAAAGCAAGAAATAGTTTAATGCCTGAGACAAGGTATGAAAACCTTTGATATTTAACAAAACCTATGTGTGTTCATTTTGCTGCTAAGAGATTTGTGGTTGATTCAGAACCACACAGGTTTTTTGCAGAAAAAGGCACAATAAGGAAGGATTCTGTCAGATCAAAACATTAGATTAAGAGAGCAGCTGCTGAAATGCCATTACAAAGCAGAAAATGGATTTTTAAAGCTGCTGGTCCTTCTAGAGTCCCACAAACATGAAGGTGTAGGATCCACCAGAGCACTTCTGCCTAAAACTTCTATTCACCCCCCGCCCCCCCCCCAACCAGTGCACACAAGCAGAAATGGCTGCAGTGGGCCAAGAAAAACATGAAGACTAATTGTCAAACAGTCTTGTTCACTGATGAGTGTCTTTCAACCCTGGATGGTCAAGATGGAAAGAGTAGTGTATGGTTGGTGGATGACCACCATGTCCCAACAAGTCTGTGATTTCAGAAAGAAGGTGTTGGAGTCATGTTTTTTTGAGGAATCATGGAGAGAGAGCTGGCCGGCCCCTTTAGAGTCCCTGAAGGTACAAGAATGACCTCTGTAGAGTATATGGCATTTCTGACTGACTACTTTCTACCATGGTACGAAAAGAAGAACCATGTTTTCCGTAACAAAATCATCTTCATGCATGACAATGCACCATATCATGCTACAAAGATTACCTCTGCATCGCTGGCTGTGATGGGCATAAAAGGAGAGAAACTCATGGTGTGGCTCCCATCCACCCCTAAACTCAACCTTATTGAGAACCTTTGGAGCATCCTGAAGCAACAGATCTATGAGGGTGGGAGACATTTCACATCCAATCAGCAGCTCTGGGAGGCTGTTTTGACACCCTGCAAAGAACTTGAAGCACAAACTCCAAAAACTCACAAAGTCAATGGATGATAAAAATATGAAGCTGCTCTTACTTGACCTGTTAAGATGTTTTCAATTGAAAAAGCTTTTGATTTCAGTAAACATGACCTCCTGATGCTGCAAATTCAAAAAATGAACATTTTTGGTTCCTAATCTATAAAATGTTGTAAAAATCTGCCATGTCTAATAATTTGGAAAGATGCAATTTTTTTTAATTAAAAAAAAGCTGTCACCTTGGAAGGTTCATTCAATAACATTTGAATTCATTGAGCAAAGTTGATTACTTAAAAATTATGCTGACTGTCATTTACATGGACTTTTTAGGAAAATCTGACAAAAATATCAGTTGCATAATAACTTGGAACACAATGTATTTGACAGTACAACAGCCACAGAGAGGAGAAGGATAACAACGACAAAGACAGACACACTGAAGAGAGATAGTGGGACGGGGGAGCGGCAATGATAACAACAGGAGTTGTCATAGTTGTAGAGGTAGCAGAACAAACCAAGGAAGGAAGGAAGGAAGGAAAGAAGGCAGGCAGGCAAGCAGGCAGGCAGGCAGGCAGGTAGGTAGGTTGGGTTCTGGTTTTGGCAGGGACCCCTTTTTAGCACCTCCTAACCCCCTCGGTAATTATACAGCAGAGGCTTCTGGGGCTCGCCACAGAGTCTGGGTGCATGACGTGGGAAGACCAAAAAGGAGAACAAGAACAAAAAGGAGAAGAGGACTCTGATGCCGTCGGATGGAACGAGTGCCATCTCGCCCCATCTAGATGATATGGATTCACTGGCAGCCCCCTTGCTTCTTCACGTTTAGACGGATAGGAGAGGAGAGCTTTGACCTTTAAAGAATCCTTAATTGGTTCAGGCTTTAAAACGCATAAAACCAGTTAAAAAAAACAAATTAACATACACCCCTTAAAAAAAAAAAAGTGTTTATAAATAAATGAAAAAATAACTTTTTTCCTTCAGAAACTGAGTGAGGGTTTCCTGAGAAACATTACACAGTTGTTGAGACCTCACCATGCCTCAAAAAGAGGATATTCATGTCCTCTCCCTCTCAAACACAACCTAGTTCAAAATGGCGGTCTGCCGACACATCTGGCACGTCATTGGACCCCCGACATGGGTTGCGTTCTGATCCCCGTCACTCATTGGCCGGACCCTGTCAGGAGGTTGGGCTCCGATTCGTGTCCCCCATTGGCCGAGCCATG
Source organism: Malacoctenus triangulatus (assembly GCA_032274725.1). NCBI lineage: Eukaryota > Metazoa > Chordata > Actinopteri > Blenniiformes > Labrisomidae > Malacoctenus > Malacoctenus triangulatus. The sequence goes on from JAUESE010005155.1 coordinate 9,273, forward strand.
AGTTCGCTGATGTATATAGCGCAGCACTTAGCGCTGCTCTTCCCTTTTCGTTCCGGTGTCGTGCCAAGGTAGTTTTCCCCGACAGAATTTGTATCCCCTGCTGTGGGAGCGCGCATGCCTTCGGAAGGGTGGAGCTACCTTTCCGTGTTTAGATAACGATAAAACTAAGTGTGGATTGTTGTGATTATGTTTTGATTGTCAAAGATGTTTGTCAATGTAACGCGTGATATTATTACCTAAATAAATGCTTTTGCTGTTCTGTACATTACGGGTTGTGAGTTCCACAGTCACTGGAGAGGCAGGGGGTGGGATCGATGTATTCGTATGTTCGCTGTCCTTAACGTTCACACAAGCCTCGGCAGCTTTTCTTACTTTTATATACATGCTCTAAATAGTTCACAGGATGCCGGCGAAACTGGATTATGATAGCACATTAACTTAGCGCCCTCAAGCTTTGCACATTCAAGCTCTGCGCAGCGGTCAGCAAAAATTGTGTCTCCCCAGCCCTTCTCTCTCCTGGAAAAGCGCCCGTGCAACTTTGACAGCCGATTCTGACAGCTCAGCCCATCCCAGATTGCCACCACGCGATCCATGCTAAAACGTTACCTTGACAATAAATAAAACTAACAATCAGGTCCGTCATCAAACAATATTTACGGCTCCGACATTACATGTTGTAACACGGGGCATTATTACCTAAATAAATGCTTTGGCTGTTCTGTACATTACGTGTTGCCCATGTTAATAATATTCATAGCCTGCTCGACAGTAGCATGTTCTTCTTTTTCTATTAAAGCATAATATTGCCAGGTGACCAACCTGCTAACTAAACGATGGCTAAATACTCTCTGGGGACTAGATGCAAAAACGCTGCAATTTAATCTTTAAAATCAATCTAACCAATTTATGATACAATAAAAATCAACACCACGGTGATCACTTTAAAACACTGCCAGGCTCAAATCCACCTTTTTGACTGAAATAATAGGCTCTGATCAACTTATGCAGCACTGCCAAGGATAGTTGTTGCTGTAATTCAGAAATTCTCAACACAGACAAAGGGCTATACAGACCTGTCAACCAGAACATGTTATTAGGGGGATACAGATTATATCAGCCTGCCTCACAGCATCTGCCAGAAAATGTACCCCCTTCTATAATCCTCAGGTGATGTACTAACATTATGTGGTTTATTCTCAAGACATTACTGATCATGCATGGCAAAACTTGTGAACTAGAGCTAGTTTCATCAAACACAGCTAAAGTTAGAGGGGGATACAAATTATATCAGCCCGCCTCACAGCGCCTGCCAGAAAATGTACCCCCTTCTATAATCCTCAGTTGATGTACTAACATTGTGTGGTTTATTCTGTAGTGTTGGAATTCTGTCCTTCTTTCAACTTTTACCAAGAATTCCTGCGTGTTCGTTAATTGGATTGAAACGGAGTCATT
>JAUESE010005481.1:0-10704 GCA_032274725.1 Malacoctenus triangulatus
TTTGGGTCAATTTGACCCACCAGTCACACATGGATGTAAAATGGCATCAGATATGGCTTACTGTTTCTTTCTTTGCAGCTGTCAGACATGTTTCACCTTCATCACACACACACAGACATAGACACATAGACATACACAAACACAGATACACACAAATACAATACAAAATAAACACACAAACATACAATGCTTGTTTGTATATCTTTGGTTTCTGACAACTTTTGGATGATCAAACATGGACCAGGTCAAAATAATCTAGGAAAAGGATTGATGTTGCTGACAGATGAACACAACAGGAGGGTTAAGACATGTTCATTTCTTTTTCAAATAAAATGTGAAAAAACCTCTCTAACTTCTTAATCACCAGGACTATCATGGGTTACAAACACTGTCCTGCCCTAAGCGGACGGTAAGGAAGACGCCTCCTGCAGAAACCCTACCTTGGCGCTTGGCACTCCTCTCTCTTCCTGAAAAACCATCTGTATGACTATCTGGGATTAGGAATTTGAACCTGTCCCCAAATTTAGTGCAAGCAAAACCCCCAAAAGGACTCTTCTCTCCAGGTCACCGTGTTACAGGAGTCACACCGACACACACCGTCGCCAGAGGGAACGCTGCAGCCTCACATCGCAGTCCAACACCGACGGCTGCTCCTGGCTGCTCGCGCTTAATGTGTAATAGAAGCAACAGCTTGCGACTGGAAGCATCTCTGACATTAAGTCAGTGTTCGGCACAGTAAATCCACAAGCACATTTGCATTCGCTTTGGGGTCTGTTGGGCAGGTCAAGTTGGGCGTTTTCTCTGACTACCTGTCGGCTGTCTGAAGGCAGTCGCCTACCTGCTGAGCCTGTTCTCATAATAAACACACGTAGCAGCACCTTGTTATCACTTTTTTTTAAAGGCAGCCGATTCTCTGAAGTCATATATTGGCATCTCCTGACGTCAAACTTGCTTGATATATGTAACCTATCTCGGATGCTGTCACCCTGGACACATATATCACTTAATGACATCCGCAGTTCGCTCTGAGGCTCTGACACGAGTGTTGAGAAAAAGTTTTGTCTCTCTGTTGATTTCACCAGCAACCATGAAGGCCTGTACAAAGTTGGGCTTTGTCACCCTAAAACGCCTCATCTTCTGTGCTGCCATTCATCCCTGTTTAACTTAAATCCATGTACAATGGGCAGCGGCAGGGCAGGTTCAAGTTTGAGGTGTTGCAAGACTGTTCTGTGCCTTCCAGTGGCATTTTTATGAGGACAGCAACAGTGTTGTAGTTCCCAACCTCTGGTCCAAACCCTTATGTGTCAACATCAAGGATCCCAAATAGGACCAAAAGGTTTTTCCGAAGGTTTATCAAAAGCAGAAAAGTGATCTGTTGAAAGTAGAGCAGGCAGAGGAAAGTACCCACCACCAATAATTTGTAGGCTCCTGCTTTCAGATGTTAAACCCAAACTTACCAACAGATTTATGGAGCCTTAATTGCAGAAACAGAGTCGAGCACTGAAATGTGACATTGATATTTGGACATAAATATGGTTGTTTGGTAGTTTTGATCATTTTTCAGGCTGCCGTGGATCATTTTTCCAATCTCAAGGTTGGTGGTTTGACTCCCCATCCCATCTTGTCCAAATGTTTAGGTGATTTTGAGCAACACCCTGAATCCTAACTTGCACCCACCAATGTGGGCATTCATCAAGTTATTGTGCACACAAATATGTCAAAGTGGCAAAACTGCTACACGAAAGAGAAGCCCAAAAGAAGCGTTGGTCTTTGCCTTTAGATTCAGTCACTGGTCAGTTTTCTCATGATGCAAAGCTTCGTTGATGTGATGCTTCTATCAATTTTTATTTCAGAGGTATAATGAAGGTTAAGTGCAAAATTAATGAGGCAGATTCAGCTCACTCAAAGTTCACATCAGATCAACGTCGTCCAATGACAAAAGCTGGCCTAATCCATGTCAGCAGATCGGCTTTGTCTCTGTTTACACTTGCGCTCAATCTGGACATGTGTCTTTCTGTCTGACATTGTTGAGTGGGCCTTTCCCGGAGGCCATTAGAAGCTATTTTAATGTCCAGGCCATTGTGGGTACATCACAAGGGGGGAGGGGGGGGGGATGACTGACCCCGTAGGTGTCGGCGCCTGCGACAGCGAAAAGATGACATCCCGGCACGCCGCCCGGCATCGCATGTCGCGGGGGCCTCTCGTTACTGCTTTTTTTTTCGTCTCCCCGGCTGGCACAGGGGGGACATGTGATTACAGGGCCTCTACAATGAGCCTGCAATCTGTAGTGGAAAGTACAAGAGCTGAGGGTGAATAATAGATGAGGATTCACTGGTTCGAGGGAGTGACTGAATGACTGACTGAGTGACTGCCGTCCCGATCGCCAAGAGAATAGGAGAAGGCTCGATTGTTCCCCGTCTTTGTGATGTCTTTGTTAACGTCTTCTTTAGTCGCTTGTTTCGAGATTTTTTCTAAGGCCCTCCCCTTGCCTTGCATGTCTGTTCCCATCTCCTTTGTGTCTTTTTTTCTTTTTTTTCTCCCTCTATCTTCCATCTCCTCCGCTTCCTCTTTCCCGATTTCTCTCCCATTGCCTCCGTTCACTCAGGTGATATAAAGGTATGGCGACAGCTATTGAAAGCGCAGGGATTAAGCAAAGCTATTTCAGTACCTTGGGCGAGCACCACAGTATCTCACGCACATACACAACCCGTGCCGCAGACGACCAGATGATATGAGGTAGAGAGACAGAGCTATTTAAACCTGGAGGAAGGGAGCGAAGGAGGGAGGCTGTATGTATGTAGGAGAGAGGATGTATGCCTGTTCTCAAGACACTGGTCTTCCAGGTAGGGCTAACAAGACTACAGCACACACACATCCTCACTGTTTGTATTCCAGGGCAGCGGGGAGAAGACCGAAGTGAACGCGGGCTCATTCAATCCACCCACACATCTGCGGCAGGAGCAGAGTGTGACACGACAATCGAAGCTGTTCTCACACTCGGGGAAAAAAACCTGCAGCAGCAGGCGTCAACACCCAGACAACTGGCTGGAGCACAATCTCACTGTAGACCAACAATAAGGTTGACTTATTCTCTGAGTGAGCAAAACTTAAGCGCGCCAAGCAGCGACACTTAAGGCAAATCTTTGGGACGTCAGCGAGTGTCACAACATGTGGAACACGTGTTGCATAAATCCGTGGTGTCAAACTCGGCGCTTCTCTTTGGCACACGGCTGTTTGCTGTGATGATGTTGTGATGTTTCCTCTCTGTTGACAGAAAGAAATCTGCTGAACTCGCGGCTTATACATTGAGTTCGACTGCTGGCAGTTCAACGTTGCTCTGGAAAAAAATCTAAATCTTATCAAGCCTGTTTGTCTCATTTCTCGTCAAAATATCTCAATACACTTAAAATAAGACACAATTGCCAAACAGGTACCATTTTAGCAAGATACAGGAACTTGTTTTGAGACAATTTTGAGCCAAGTTTCACTTGTTTCATTGGCAGATTTTTTTGCTTGAAATAAGCATGTTTTTGCTTGAAATTTGAAAAAAAAATCTGCCAATGGAACAAGTGAAAATTGACTTGATTCAAGTTATATTGTCTTAAAACAAGTCCCTATATCTTGCTAAAATGGTACCTGTTTGGCAATTGTGTCTTGTTTTAAGTATATTGAGATTTTTTGACTAGAAATGACACAAAAATGCTTGGTAAGATTTTGATTTTATTCCAGCGTGGTGTTTCATCATGGTGAGATTAGCATCACTGCTGGAAAACGGTCCAAAGAGTAAGAACCCTGTTGCATTTTTGATGCGATGAACTCCACGTTACAGATGATTACCTCCCCTTTGGTGATAGTAGAGGTTGTTAGTAGAGTATTGGAGGACAAAAATATACATGGTAACCTTAGAAGACACAGCTCCTTTTTCTAAAAAGCTGCATAATTTAATATCATTAGATTGTTTATATAATTCAATGTAATAGCTCAAGGTTAATGGATGGATAAAGGCAGTACCCCAGCTGATTTCACAAACCAAGTTTGACAGCTGAACCAGGTGATTAAACTCAACCAGGGCAAATCAAACTGGATCATCTATAAGTACTGGCCTCAGACATTTTTCAGTGCCTTTCATCTTCGCAACGAACTTGACTGCAAATTGAAGTGAAAGAGTATTTGTGCTTGTGGTGCGATTGTCCGGTTCTACTTCTCTAATATCAGACAAGAATTTGTTCATGTGAGAAAAAGTAGCGATGAGTGACTCACATGAGGTGATGGCTGCAGACTGAATCCCATTTTAGAGTCTGTCATTGGGTCGATGACAGTGTCAGGTACTTTGGCATCAATTAGAAATTAAAAATAGTACAAATACAAACTTCAACTTAAAGCTGTGCTTCACCTGTTTCAAATTCAAGCACATCTTCATAATCAACTTATGATTATTCAAAAGTCCGTGAATAGAACCAGCACTCATTTACACCCCGCTGAGCCAGAGGAGTCATTTGATTTGAGGACAGTGGAGCCAGTCTTCCATAATGGCATTTACCTCTATTGGGCTCGACCTGTTCGGTTTGCATTACTGTCTGTTACAATGTCATATCATCTATACCTTGATGTCATTGTCATGTCAAAGGGAAACGAAAATACTCTGATGTCATCACATTTCACTCAAGCAACATTTAGGGAAAACAAGGCAACGGTTCACCGGCTGCGTCGCAGTGTTGGTTTGACGCATAGCCATTTACCTCATAGTGAGAAATAACAAAAAATGTTGCTGGTCAGTAGCTTCCAGGTTGGTGGTGTCCAACCACCCTACTGGAGGCCTCCATTCTTTTCTCCCTCACTAAGACGGTCAGATGTCTCCCTGCTCCAACGCAGCTGCTCTAAACGAGTGTGATGTCATCAGGCTCTGCAGTAGCCTGCTAACGAGCCTCATTGGACTCAGGTGTGTTGGAGCAGGGAGACACCTCAAACTTTGTTTGGCTTGAACCCAAGCTGAGCAAGTGCTGTTAAACTATCTGGAAGTATGAACTTATAGACTAACCGGGAAAAAAAAACAAAGTCGAGTTGATTCGAGCAGTTGCTGTGGAAACGTCCCACGACAAAAGCAGATACACGGAATAATTCTCGACAGCTCTGCATGAGTAAACCTACTTATTGTTTGTTTGAATAAAGTCTGTCTGGGTTGGTGTGACCTCTTTAATTCCTTGAGTATCAGAAAATATTCTAATCTGGCCTTAGTTAACAACATGTTTCTGACCCTGGAGGAACTCTACCCACTCATTCATTTACTCACCTGTTAATGAGGTGCATGTTTATCTAATTCTTTTTAACAAACTGATATAATGAGGCACTATCTTGTTTTCCATTTTGGACCTCTAATCCCCCCCCGACATTCAATTTGTACCTACCGCAAGCCTCACATACACCTGGATTTGCTGATGCAGCATGCATGGGTCATCCACATGGACTATTCTCTCACCAAATGTGATGTTTCAAAGTACAGATCCAAATACTGCCCAAATATTTCTAATACACTAAACTTTTCTCAGCACCTCCACTGGTTCAATATGGCTCGCGCTGCTCATCGAGCCGTGAGCCACATCGTCGTACTTGATTGCACACTAACTGCTCTGCTTGAACACAATCGTCACACTGTGTCTGCAAAGTGGGCCGACACTCCGGACTTACTGCGGGTCTTTTTTTTTTTTTCTGAACCTCTGACTGGTTCCGTGTCTGCGGCACAGGTGGTGAAGCCCAATCAGCACCAAAAAAAAAAAAAAAAACATCTGCTGAATGGAGCTTGTGGAGAACTTTTTGGAAACGGGAGCTAATCAGTAAATACGGGTCCGATAAATGGTTTTGTTGCCGTGAGTGCCCATTTCCATCGAACTTGTGGGACAAACATAACATCTCACGTCAATGTTTTCAAGCCTCTCGGCTTCGTGTCACCTTAAGCTATGCTGATGAAATCCTGGAAGGGGAAAAAATATATTAGCTCTATTTTTTGCACTCCTTTGAAACAAAATTGTTCCATGAAGGACATTTCCTCAAGTTCTCAAACTTACCTCCACAAAAAGTAAAAAGTAAAAAACAGAGGTGGTCTTTGTAGGAAGGTTGGCCCGCCGTTCTCAGAGTGGACACCCTCCCAGAGGAAAAACCCCGGGCTGCTTTGCATTACTGACGGAGAGACTGACGGGGGAGGAATGAAGTGAGAGGGATGACGGTAGTCGACTGCGGGGGAGAAGGATGGAGTACAAATAAAGACAGGGAGGGAAAGGGAGAAGGCTCAAACCTCCAACCAATGAAGGACGTGTCAAAGTAGCAGATTTCCAAATACAAAAAAAAACCATCTATGTTGCTTACTCAAAGTAATCAATGTAAACATGTATTCCAAAGTCTACTCACGTAAAAAAGAGAAACAAAATGGGTTGTAGCCATGATGCTAAAATATGAACGTCATTAATATTTGGGGCCAGTAGGAAAAAAAGCTATTACTTCAAGACAAACAACACAAAATTGGAGTTCACATTATAAAAATAAACCTACATGCAGCTCACACACACACGCTGTTATATATCAATTTGTTTCCATTACAAGCTCACTTTTCACTTTATTAAAAAGGCAGGCAACAATCAAATTATTAGACTTATTGGAGTTGGCATCAGGCATTTTACAAACAGGAGCACACTCACTAGCACACGTTCCGCCGAGGCGTTTGGGGTTGTTTGCGCACTCGATTACTGGGAAGTCGTAGAGCACAACAACAGTTCTTTTGTTTTTCCATCAATACCATCTAATAGGAAAAATTGCTTATTTTCCACTCCCGATTTGGTCCCAGTAATGGAACAATATGTCTGATATCTGTGCATGGCACTTCTTAATCGTGTATCAGGTTTCTAATAATTTGCTCTTTTGAGTGAGGTAATCCAAAGGGAGGTGGGGAGGTTGGGGGCTTTACAGTATGTTGAGCAGACCTACAAAGCTACTCAATGCATTTCAGTATGCATTCAATGCGGGGTGAGTCAGGTACATTTCTATGGTAACCAAGGACAGCAGTGATGTCCCAGATAAGCACCAAATGGCGGTTTGTGAGAGATCTTCTTCCAAAATAATGTGTAAAAAAGTTTAACTTTTACAAATTACTTTGGAGTTACTCCTGTTTCAGTCAGACATACTGAAATCTCATCAAACTGCTGCCCCTACAGGACCAGGAGTGCCCACCCCTCCTGTCAACCACTGCTTCCAAACCTTGGAGATCCAGTTGTGGCCACTGTGTGTCTTATCTGAACACATCTTGAGAACAACTGCAGTAGCTCAAACTATCTCCACCTCCAATAGCTTCTTCATACTTCTAAAGAATCTGAATAGCGCCACTGCTCCTACGAAAGACACATTTGTGTCTTTATTAAAGGAAAAAAAATGGTTGCCTTTCTTCTGTGTTCAAGGTCAGGCAGCAAAAGCTCCCCCTCCCAACGACTTAGTTTTACATCGAGCATCTTCCTGGCTTCAGCTCTCTTTTTCCAAGAATCAGGCATCTCTCCCTTTTTCATTTGCTTGCATTAGCACACATGATCAGGCGAATGCATTGTTTTCCTTTGATAGTCGGGGCACTGCTGATATTCGTCGGAATGAGGGAGGAGAACGAGGACGATTGTGCTGTGATATACGAGTCTCTTTTGTCCGTCTTTTGTTCCCTCTAAATCAGCTTCTTATTCCAGATAACAAATGACGAATCTTTTGCTCTGCCAGTGTCTAATCCAGCTGTTCCATTAGCTTTCACAGCTCATAGATCTGCCTTCAAATGGTGGGCAACCTTCAATCTCAGACATCGACTTGCGCAGGCTGAGGATGGTCAGCGTGCCCATGACCACCACCCTGAGGAATTGCACCTCGGAGCGCAGGAAGAAAGCCACCTTTAGTTACCTTCGCTTCAGTTGCCTTTAGCTCAGGAAAGACAGGCCAGTGGAGCAGTGTGATGCCCCATCCGACCCTTCACTTGGAAGGACCTTGGCCCAGCTTTCCCCCACTTAATCACACCTTACCTACATACTCACATGGACTTCCCCTTCGTGGCTTCCCTCCCTGTTGGCAGTGGCCTCCTTTGGCAAGACGGTGCGGGCTGCTGCATTGCAGACTGCGAGCCTTGCGAGCGGCCGTTGCCCAGGCCTTTAAAACGGCTCTCATGTCAATCCGAGCGAGCGCCTGATCTATCGCACCTCCATTCTGCGACTTGCGAGAACTTAATGAATCTGCCACCGGCACCCAGAAGGTCGGAGCTGTTTTGGTGGCTTGCAAGGGATCAATAGCATAATAGGCAGGTCATAATGTTCCGGCCCATCAGTCTTTACTGCTTTTAGCCATATTAGCAGCAAGGCTATAGGAATGTCAATATCTGTCAGTTGGCTGATCCCCCCACTGTGCTCCACAGGATATAGCTCAGCAGTGTATTGGACGGACTGCCATTAAGTATTGTGCAGACATCTGCAGTGCTCATAGGGACAGATGACTTTCGTGATTCTGGGATTATCGTGGCATTTTTTCCAACATTCTCATATTAAATTGTGCATTTTTGTTCTAATTTGCTGTGATTCTTTGATTGGGCGCATTTAGCATCCTCAAAAGAAATCACTTTGGTGATCTGGTGACTTTTCATAGTGGTACAGCTGTTGGGTTTCCATAAAAGCTCAGAACCAAACACCACATCCGTACTCGTCAATCAATTTGCGGGCCAAGATCAACTTAAATAGCAAATGCTTTTGGATGAACAAAGGATACAACTTTTGCTGTTAATTACAAATAACTTTAGAGTTCACCTTGGATTTTGTGCAGAATTAAGGTGTATATCGGTGTGAACTTACAGCTATGTTTAGTCCAGATTTTTACAGTTTGCCAACACATATTAACCCAAAAGATGATAACACCAGATTCCCTGTATTTCTGTTCATTAACTCAAATGGAAAATACACGTTCTTCAAGTATTTTATAACTGTTTGTAGTTGATGCTCACTTTTTGCCAGTTGCTGGCAGTTGTTGAGATACTACAGTATGTGCTAGTCTGACAGATGGCCCAGTCAGGGCCCACGTGATGATGATGATAATGAAACAATGAAAACCCAAATCATCAATATCTTTCAGAGACAAACGGCTTCAGTGGCATCTGCCATGAGCTGTGCTATTGTGTGGTGAAGCTGGTTAAAACCCTTAAAGGCAAAACTTTTGGGACAATGAATATGAATCAATTCAACCATAAAAGTCACTGCTTTTCTCCCAAAAATGGTGTTTTTTGGCCAATATGGCTGCATGATAAACTGGAAATACTCTACAGCCTTGAAATATGACAAAGCTACTTATTAGGCTGTTCTTTTTTGAGGCTCTGAAGTCGTTCTATAAAAGCAGAATAAAAATGTCCTTTGAAAAATCCTCCAATTGTTTAAAAAAAAAAACCCTCCAGAACAAACACGACAAAATAATGGTTTTGCAATTGTTTATCTTCTAAAGCTTTTACAGCTCCTCATTTGTTGGAACACTAAATATTTTGGGAATAAGCAAAGAACAAAATTGACTTCAAACACCAAACTATTCTTCCCACCTCGCATCAGAAACTCTTTTCTGACTCGCATAGTTTGCACATCGTGACATTCAGCGAGCGGCGCGTCCGCGTCCGTCACAGTGTGGCATCCGCTTCAAATTTTTCCCCAGTAACCTAGCAACGGCAGTCAACTTCAAAGGAAGCAACTTGTTGCACCCTGCCTCCGTTTGCCGTCCTAATTTGCTGTGGTCTTCTGCGAGAAACACGACATTCAAAGCCGAAAATAGCTGCGCGATGAAGTGATGGCGCAGTAAATAAAGTAATGGAAACACAAACAGCCACACTGCCGCAAAAGCCTCCAATATAACACGTTGTTTACTCAACACTTCATCATAGTCCCGCATATTACACCACTCAACTTGTTGACTTTCTTGGTTTCCACTAAAATCATAAACAGGTTATGCGATCATTTTAATGGCTTTTATTCCTATATAAACATAACAACACATAACACACGCACAGATATGCTCACACAGCAGCCATCTCTCCATATTCAACATGAAGCTGGACTAACACTTTTGGAAGTATGCACTTTGCATAGCCAACAGCTGCAGCTGCACCGCAACCCATTCAGGGAAAAGATGCCGGATTAAACGAACAAGGTGTAATTATGCGTTTCCTCAGTGGAGCATGTGCTGCTCATGTAATACCTTCTGTAAACATGTGAAACTGGCATTTTTTTTTTATTTTTTGCGCACGGCCCTGCTGCTGCTGCATATGGCCGGCAGTTTGTGTGTTTCATTTCAGATTCTACACTTCACAGAAAAACAGGCTCCTTATATAGAGATCTTTAATTCATTAGGCAACTGGTGTCAACATGCAAATGGTGGCACGATTGTGAGTAAACGATTGAATTTACTGAATAGTCTCTGGTTTGCATCATAAACTGCTTGATAGCTCACAACTAAATAACAACAACAAATATTAAATTATCTGTAACATGGCTTGTTTTGCTCAATACATGATATTAATTAGTGACTCAATACAGGTTAGTGCAATGAGCAATCTAAAGCCATCATTTCAAAATAACATAAACACAATCCAATAAATAAAGATATAATTGAACATTTTCTAAACGTGTAAAAAGTATGCATATACACTGTGTGTATATATATATA
>JAUESE010005623.1:0-10696 GCA_032274725.1 Malacoctenus triangulatus
ACACACACACACACACACACACACACACACACACACACACACACACACACACACACACACACACACACACAAAGCAAACCCTCAGAAACCAATAAAGAAAAACAAGGTGCAGATTATTTTTCGCCAGCCATTTGGGTTGTCTGCGATTCAACAAAGCCTCCATAACCAAATACGATTAAGATCCCAATCTAAACCCAAGTTACATTAAAAAGATAAAACTAATGACAAGTGCTCCACACACTTAGCACTGCCATTCACCCTACATTGATTAAATACGTGACAATTCCTGAAGAGGAAAGAACATCCTTGTATATTTGCAATCAAGATGACGATATCACAAAAAAAAGAAACACTTAATGGTTCCTTTTGTTTTGGCAGAGGTTCATAAATACACAGATATTTCTAAATCGAGAAATTTGGAAAAGGCTTTGTTTGCTGGTAAAAGAAAAAAAAAGCTGAGGGATAACAGCTTTCAACCAAAGCTAAAATCTCCCAAAAGCCCCATGGACACGACTTTAAAACCCTCATTTTGTTAGAGCACATTTTTTGTCCTGTTTGCTTTAGATAACAAATCTTGGGTTTACCTCAAGGGTTAGGGGGACCATTACAAATTAATCCCAGTTTTAATAAATCTGTTTTAAACCTGGAATCTTTACTCAGAAAGAAAGAAAGAAAGAAACAAAGGAAGAAAGAAAGAAAGAAAGAAAGAAAGAAAGAGAAGGGGGAGGGAGAGAAGAAAGGGATCTTAGAGGAAGAGAAATATATTAAACCCTGTGATCACAGGCAGCTTTTCTTGTTTGTTATCCCTCCGTTTTACCTTTAATCCAATACTTGCTAATCCAATTTGTCTTTCGAGGTTCGACCCCTAACTTCTCCTCGTTTCATGCCTTCCACTCCTATACGCTTTGGCCTCCTGAGAGGGTGTCTGCTCCTCGTCTCACACTCCTGCTGAGGCAATCTGTGGATTCTGGGATGTTTGGGGGCAAAAGTTTTGATGGTTTTCGAAGCAGGGGGGAAAAAATGGAAGAAATAAGTGTACGTTGAACGCTCAAGTTGTGAATAGGAAAAAGTATGAGGTTGATCTGGACAAGTTGTAGCCTCGGCCTGAATATGCATGAAGTGCCATAATCAGATCTCGGGCAGTCACCCACTGAAAAGGAATATTGGGGAACACAAAGGGATTGATTTAATTACTCAGAGTGGGCCTGTGCTTTGGAGCCGTCTTGTTAGGGAGCGAGTGAAAAGGCTGGCAGCATCCTTGTGCTATTTTTGTGCGGGGGGCTTGGAGAGGGTGAAGTTGCAGATGGTGGGGGGGTGAAAGTAGTCTTGCTTCTTAAGTCACCAGAGCTAATCCTGATTGTAAAGCCCCTGCACTGAAAAGGACCCGCCATTGATCGCCAAAAATGGACATTCTCTTTTTTAACATCAAATCTGGCCTCCGCTTATTCACTTCAGTCACATTCTATTCATGGTAAATTGTGGTGATGTGATTGCACACACTGTTTCTCCTGTTTGGAATCCACCAAAACAAATTTGACGCTTTTCGACACATATTTTCCGTCGCAGGAATGTGCTGTTGCTGAAAGCAGCTGGGAGTATATTGTGGTAAAACAACTCCCACAATTTAACTAACTCTCAATTTTTTTTCAAATTGAGACAAAGTGTTTTCCAAAAGTCTAGATATCAATAAACAACTCCAAAACAAAACCTGAACATGTTTCTTTTTCCTTTTTTTTTGTTGTACAAGTACCATAATCTTGGAGTTTCATTGTGCGGATCCTCTCCCTGGCATTTGTTGTTGTCTGGAGATGATGACAGATTCAAGGGTCTTTCGAGGAAAAACAAAGCACTTGAGATATTTTGAAGGGGGCGGAGATGACAGACTCCAAAGCAGTGCTCACCTGATGGATCCCTGAGAGGTGTTTTCATTAAAAGGGTACTCCTTTACACCGGCGTAGTCTCAGACAATAAGCCAGTCAGAGTGGACTCTAGTGCCTTGTGGTCCATCGGCACCAGCGACAACGGAGCCCTTAATCATCTCATGACAAAAGCCAAAAAGGCATCATCCTATTAAGGGCTGTGCTTGGCCGTTAATATGAGCTACTGCCCAGGAACCTTTCACAGGGTGCCGCGCTATTAAAGTGCTTCTGAGCCAGTCAGCGGGAACCTGGGTCCATTCACCTTTCATCTGGGAGCCTGTTGTTTGCCAGCAATAGTGGAGGCTGGGCTCAAGATGTTAGTGATCTCATTACAGCGCTTGTGAGAAACGGCCTATTAAAATTTGATCACCCTCCCACCCCCCCTCATTTTTCCAAGTGCAAATTTGATTCGCCCTTGCTCACCCCAAAAAATTGATTATTACTCCAGAATCATAAATATGCCAGTTTTTCCATTAAAAGTTTACATAGCCACACCCCCTGTTGCACTCTCTTTTCTTATCTTCCCTATTCGGGAGGGGAAAGCTTCAATGGGCGGCCAGGTTGAAAAGCGAAGAGGCCCCCGGCATCACACACACCCACATGCAAACACCAACACGCAAACACCCACACGCAAACACACACACGCAAACACACACACACACACACACACCATTCAGATTTCTCATTTAGTTGTCTTTATGTTGGGAGCGCCATGTGGTCCTTGAAGGTGTTGAAAACATGGGAAGCACCAGAGGGATCAGAGCAATCTCATTAGCATTTGCTCAGAATTGGAGTGGCCTTGGCCTTCTGAGGGCGAGTCCTTGGTCAGGCCCTGAGATGGCCGCCTCTGCCTCCGCGCCCTCTGCCTCTTTGTTGCCTTTGTGTTCTTTTAAGATTTGTTTTTGATCATGTTGGGCCGTGGTCCGAGGCGGGACGTTGCCAAGAGAATCTTGGGGGGAAACAGACGATATCATCACCGTTCCAAACTTAACAAAATCAAAGAGAAATTACGCAGGGAAGAGACATATGGTTAGTGTTGTCTCAAGAGAATGTTTTGCGCCCAAATGTTTTTCTTTAACATAAAAAACAAAACCTGTTCATTAGTTTGATTTAAGAAGGTGCTGAGAAAGTTTGATTGTGGTGTCAGACTGTGTACTCTTTATTTTGTAACGCACAGCTGAATGTATCTATTTGTCCTCCTGACTTTTCATGTTCTTTTTCCCAAGTTAAAATTCTAATCCTCAGTGGTGCCCAGTGATCAGAGACTGAATGGCTTTTTCCTCACACTCAAAAAGGTTGGAGCAGAGTCCCTGCAACACCCTGTTTCTGTGTTTTGTTAGGGTATGCTAGCCTACGATGACCTCAAGAACTTCCTTTTGTGGCTAAGCAGGAAAAAACACAAGTTTTTTTTCTAACTGGCAGTGACTGAAAAGCTCACACTCACCTTCCTCTCAGCTCCACTTCACCATTTGGTTCGAAGCTGAAGCTGTACTTTCCTCTGTACTTTGTCGCATGATATTCTAAAGAGATTGCAAAACATTCACCACACCTTTTTTGCATAATATTACTGATGATTCTGTGTTCTCAATTTTTCCAGAAAATGTTGCCCGGACACCATCAGTCTATATTCTGTTTCAACTGCCGAAACAACCTTCAGAATCGCCTCCTTGAGTGCCAGTGTGACTCCCTCACCTCCCAACTTGAAAACTGCAGTTTTCCCTCTCTCTCTCTCTCTCTCTCTCTCTCTCTCTCTCTCTTTTTTTTAACAGTGCAGAAATCAATTGTGATCAAGAATTACTTGGTTTTAAGTCCAGCAAATTATCTCCCTGTTACTTAAACAGCACTTTATGCACACACGACACACAGCTCTTCAAGAACAATTTAGGGCGGGTGAAATTATTAGCAATTTGTGACTGATGTTGGGCATACCTTTTTGTGAAAAAACCTCTGAGAATTTTACGGAGTTATTTGCTAATTCTTTGGACTGAAGTGTCTTTCAAGCATTTGTAACAGTAACCCACCATAGCACAGAGTGCACCTTTCATTCAAAGGGGAATGGGACATTGTGGCTTAGAAGATGATACTCCCAAACACACCCATGACTAATTTGAAGAGAAAACCCAACCAGTTTACACCCTGACCCTGGCGCAATGACTGTTTGTCTGCCATTAAAATAGCAAAGTTCACTTGGACACACCCATAGGCTCTTGCTGCCGTGTGATTTGCACCCTGTGTGTGGGACTGTTAAGGTAGAACCCTGTGCCTCGTTATAAATTTGAGGGGCATCAGTTTATCCTGTGTGTGTGTGTGTGTGTGTGTGTGTGTGTGTGTGCCAGGTTTGGCCCAAGTTAAAGCTTCACTTGGTCGATATTTATTTGATCCATTGTTTGCACAAAATACATTGTGGGTGGTGCTGTCTGAAGGAACATGTTGAATAAACAAAGGAGATTAAATGAACAAAATTCTAGCTTCAGCAAATGAACCTTGTCACAAATGACCACTAAAAGACTAAAGGGGGAATTATTTTTGTAAGAGTTAAAGAACATTTTCGATGTTTTCCATGTGACATTGTGACACAGTGGATGGTTCTTGCTCCAAACAGATGTAATTATGTGCTTTTATATTGTTTTGCTTTGTTAGATGCTTGGTTTTTCTTGACAACCCACAAACAGTTATTCTCATCACAATTTGAAATGAGACAAGGATTTACTGTTCATTGACTAGTTTCAGCTGCTAATCGTCTTATCACTGGTGTTGCTGTTACACAAGTGATGGGTTTGATAATTTCTATGTTGTTGTTTTTTTTAATCTGTTCTTTCTAATTGATCAATCAAAGTCTGCTATAGTTTTTCAGTGACCTTTTTTTGGTTCAAATGAGCCTCATTCCTGAGTACGCCCCCCCCCCATCCCCAGATTGAAGTCAGCCATGAGGGTGTGTGGGTGCTGAGGACAGGGGGAGCGGGCAAATTCAAAACACTTCAAAATTTGTCATTAGTGTTGTGCTACATTCTTTCATTACTGAGTTTATCAGAGCAACCAGCCATAAGGCACAGGTTCATGCACCCTTGAGCACAAAGACTCAAGTTGTTCTACATTTACAGAATCATTTAACTTCTTTAATTATTCTTTAAATTACAATTGCAAATAAAGGCGCTGCCTGGGGTGGATATGCATGGCCTGCGAAAAGAGCAACATTTTTAATGATGACTTTCCACATCGCACCAAACTAATCTCCCATGAAAAAGAAATGATTGAAAAAAAAAGGGTGGGGGGGGTTTGGAGAGATTTTGTCTGCCATTCTACTTTAATGGAGGGTGTATCCGTCATCGGGCGCACTGGCTGTTCTGGACCAGATGTTGCAGAACTAAACAACAATTGGGCTGAAACTAGAAAAAGGAGCAGGGGCGGGGAGGTTGGAATAAATTAATTGCTAATTTCTCTGTCTTTGATGGAATTAGGTGCACCCTATGTGCTGTGTGAATGTCCATGCATTAAGCATTTTCTTTTTTTTTTTATACTTCTCTCATCCCCCGCTTTCCTGCCATTTAAGGGCCACCCAGAGGAAAGTGAGTGATGCAAAACTGAGAAGTAATCCCTCTGTTTATCTCGGCTTCAAGGCTTGGCCCCAACCTCTGCCTCCATTATCCCGAAGGATTTAAGGCAAACTTTCATTTATTGGCTAGGCCTCTGCTCTCTGTCCCCACTCCCGAGCTCAGGATACCCCCTCCCCGTGTCTCTGTCCCAGTGAGAGCGGATTTGCATGGAGCAACAATGCATGTTGCCAGGGCAGTGGCCAGTCAGTGGTGGGACTAGCCTGCACAGAAGAGCGCCGTGTGCTCAGGCAGTACATGGCTATAAAAGAATGTGGCCTTCGGGGGGGGGGGGGGGGCAGCACCTGCGTTGTGCTGCAGCCAGACCTCGCCATGCTACCAAAACAGCAGATGTAGGGTATTATGGAACCCGGCTCGCTTTTCCTTTCACTTTCCTTACACACAGAAATGAACAAACGGGAGGACGGAGAAGCCTCTGAGATGAGGGTTTACCTGTTGGAGTGGTTAGCCTAGTGAACCTAGTTCTCCTCTTGTTTCAAGACACTTACCTTTCCTTATGTGTCTTTCCTGATTGTTCTCACCTGTTCCCCATTCACCCCTCGTATATATAGCGCGTATCTCTCTTTGTCATGTGTGAGTGTGTTTTCTCTCCTCTGTGAATTACCATATTGAACCTTCTTGGCCAAGCCACAGTCTTGTTTTTATCTAGTCTGTTCCCAGAGAGACCTTTTGTTTGGTTATTTTTACAGCCTGATTTCTAAGTTTCATAGCCTCTGGTTTTTGCCTCTTTAGTGGAGAGATTTTCACTGTGAAGTTTTATAGCTTCATGCTTCCTCTGGTTAAGGAGTAATTTTGGTTTGTTTAAAGTTTCATGGTTATGTTTCCTTCGATTAGGAGAATGATTTTTTGGTTGTAAATGACTTTGTTGCCTTTTCCTCTCAGAGTGATTTTTGGTTTTCTACTAAATAACCTGTTTGTTCTCCTACGGAGAGGTAATCAATGAAGACTTTTTTGGAATTGATTCCTGCTCCTGTGTCTTGACATGAAGAAAGCTGAGAAAAAATGTCAACTCTTGTTTAATCCAAAAGTGTGTGGGAGATTCAAGATGAAGTACTTGAAGGTTTCTAATTCGAAGTCAGCCTGGAAGCAACCACAACTTGGAAAAAAGGACTAGATATTTCACTGAATAACCCACATTTATCACATTGTACAACATTGCTTTGTTGCATCTTTTCACTTTTGCTGACAGCTCCAATGTTTTTTTTGTTGTTGTTGGTAATCTGTGTTGTTGTGATTTAGAGTGTGGCCTGAGAATTTTTTTTTTCTCACAAGGTAGTTGACTTGTCAGTGTTTGGGTCAAGAGCAAATCAAGCCGCGGCATAATATGAAGAAGCAGCCCCAGAGGGAGCCTAAAGCTTCCTGCGCTACAGATGAATAATCCAGAACAAGGAGCCTTATCTCTGTTCCAGTCAGAAGCTGCATCCTACCTGCCTGAATACGAGCCTGCTCACAGGCTGAAAATAAACTGTGGTGTCTATGAAGTATACCTCGGTGTACTGTGATGGACCTATTTTACCTATCCTGGAACTGTGGCAGCTTCTTCTCCAACTCGATGAAGACACTGAGCTTAAGTGGAACCCTGCTTCCTCACCTAAATAGAGGACACTTTGTGCTGCACCTTTCTTTAAACTTCTTTAGACACCCTTGTTTTTTGTTTGTCAGTCAATCAAAAGAATAACTTAGTGATTTCATTTCAGTGGTTAGAGTATAATATAACATGCATGTTGCTGAAATTAAATTGGACTAGCAGGTAGCACTGGCATATCAAGCTAGCACAAAATGTTATCACATAACAGAGCACAAACAGATTGCCCACTAGTTTAAAGAGTTTCTTGAAATCTGTCTTCAGGTCGATGAGGAAAGAGGTGTTTATATTTTATTTCAGGATAATCTAAAATGCACAGATTTAATGATAATAAAAAATGCATTACATTATCTACTTCTGTACATATATAGTATGTGAGAGGGTATGTGATGTGTATCACAGTGTTTGTCTAATGTTGCTCTGTGCTCGATGCACGCTGTGCCATGAGCCTGGTGCTTTCCGTTGATTTTTTCTTCAGGTTTATGCTTCATGTATATGTTTGTAATCTTTATGCCCCCTTTAGTTTATGTTGTTTGTTTACTCTGTATGATTTCCTGCTCCATGTTTTCCAGTAATGCCTCTCACTTGCTTGTTAACCTTGACTGTTTCCACTTGTGTGTACTTGTGCCCCAGTCAACAATGTTGTTTTTGTTTTCTTCTGTGGGGAAACATTTACCTTTATTGCATTTTTCTTTTATTTTGTTTTCTTGTCATTAAAGATTGCCTCCAGTTTTCTGTACTTGTTTTTTTTTTTTCCACACTGCTTGGATCAGTGGTGTCCTAACCCGGTCCTGGATGGACGGCCTCCCTTTAGACTCTCCCTGCTCCAACACAGCTGCTTTAATTGAGCATAATTTCATAAGGCTCTGCAGCTGCCAGGGAACAAGCCATTAGGTAGTCTGGAAGATAAACTGATAGTCAATTGTAACTAAAAATGTTGTTTCAGTTTTAAAATTGTGCTTAAAATTTTGATTGACAAATTGACAAGCTTCTCTTTTAAGAGTTTTAGAATTTCACTGGCTAGGTGCATTTACAAAAATGACAAATGTGTTTGTATAATTTCAATTTTAATTTAATTTTAATTTATATAATAAAGAAAATCAGAATAATGTGGCATAGTCTGCTTTTTTATCACAACAAAAAACTTTGAAGATTGTTTGAAATTTCACCTGGGGTGATTTTAGCGGGGATCCCCTGGTCCGTTTCTCCCCTGCAGACTGAGTGGAGCAGCTTGGAGAGGAGAGGAGCTGCCGTGAGCCAGTGGTGTTTGCAAAGGCCGGGCCAGTTGATGGTACACAAAGCAGATATTGACCTAATATCTGTTGACAATCAGCTCCTCTCTGCATAATTGGCTCCACCTCCCCCATTAGCAGCGGCTCTGTTTGGCTCCCCGGGGCGTGTGTTGGAACAAATTTGAGGGGTGTCATATTGCATGCATTTCAACAGAGCCAACAGGGTTAGACTCACATTAGTGTAATGAATCAATCTGCTCATCCTAATGGCTGAACTAACACCATTGGGAATGAGGGGGTGGGGAGTGTCTGTCTCGCAGGATTCCACTGGGGAGCAAAGATTTCTGCCCATATCTTTGATTGTGCCATTTATTAGGAAAGAAGTGACAAACAAAAAAAAACAGAAGGGTGAAATGAAAGGAACTTATTTGCAATAAATAGCAGCAAACAACAGGCATGACAAGATACTCATTGCTTTAAATTTCACAACAAAAGTCAGAATAACATAAAAAAAATGGAGTAAAAATCTTTCTGGCTTTTTCAATCAGTTTCTTTCTCCTTGTTTTTTTATTCAAACAGCCATGTTTTTTTTTCTCAGCACCTGTTGTAGCACCAGCCAGCAGCAAGTAAGGTGCATAAAAATCCCTGGCACGTGGGTGCTCTGCTAACAGGAGTCACCAAAGACAAAAGGAAGTAACGGCCACTTAAGGAAAAGCAAAAGCTTCTCTGACACATGGATGAGTGGGGAAATTACTGCAACAGACTCAGGTGGTGCTAATCAACTGATGTGTGCATTTGAATGGGAACACTGCAAAACAATGGGGACAGTGGAATCAACAGTATTTCTTTTCTTTCCATGTCATCCAAAGAGGAAGGGTGTTTCTAAAGCAGCCGACTGAAAAAACAAATCTATGGAGACTTTTGAAAACCTAATCCTACATCCTCAAACACCCTTTGAGAGGAAACATGATGTATGTGACGAGTCAAGCAGGTTCTTTTTTCAATTCTATATTGAATACTGATTTTAGAGCCGTATTTACATGCAGCTGGAGAAACTCTATTGGCACAGTTCGACTCAAACTGAACATTTAAATTAATGTAAACAGCTGAGCTCAGCTTGAGCCAAACTACCCATAGCTCCACCAACACACCCACATAATTAGTTACAGGCTGCATAAATATGGTCATATGACATGATATCCCGTTTTTAAAAATTCTGGTATGATGCGTTCAACTTGTTCAAGCTGCGATTATTTTTTCTTGTTATTCAGGTCTTTGCAGTAAAAATGTTTTTTTATGACCACAAATCTAAAACTTGAAATTAGTTTCCCTTTCTATTTCCATTAGCAAGACTGTAATGTGAAGATGATGCACTGAAACTTATTAATCGAAAGAAATAATCAGTAGCAGGTGCTTGGAATGATCTTAAAGATATTATTAAGGAGGTTGTTTGACAGAATGATTTATTATCCCATCAAAAAGAGCTTCTGAAAACATGGGGGGAGGGACATCAAGAACAACAATTGATGCACATCTCTGCTGGACCTTTTCTTCCTCATTGGCACATCCCTTTTTTTAACCCGTCATACAGACAACCAACCAACAGCACCTGCCCCCCCCTCCCAAAAAATCTGCCAACTCCACCTCCTTTCTTTTACCCTGCACCACCCTGCCCCCCACACCACCAAATTAAAACCAATGTGAGTTTCTCTCTCTCTGTCTCTTTCTCTCTGTCTCTCTCTCTCTGTTTGTCTCTCTCTCTTTTATCTGCAGATTTTCAGACAATGCCTGGAGGATCCTGTCGCGTAATCTCCCCAATCCCTCCCGCTCCCTTTATCCCACTGTTAAAGAATGTTTGAAAGGGTGACAGAGAGAGAGAGAGAGAGAGAGAGAGAGAGAGAGAGAGAGAGCATCCTGAATTTCCCTTTGGGATTATTCAAGCATTTCTTTTCTTGTCTCTTGCTATCAGTTATATTATATAACCACAGTTTCAGAATATGTATGAATAAACTGAATGCACAGGCGTTAATGCTATTTAACAGCTTTGTTTGGTTGTGAATAAGGAAATGTCCTGAATTAGATGTTTAAAAAACAAAACTAGTTATATACATAGCTTTGAAAAAACAGTGCTGCATCGCTACTGATCAATGACACTTTGAGACTATAAAAACCTTTTCTAAACACCTTTTTTTGCCACCACTTTGAATATATATATACATATACATATATGTATGTGTGTGTGTATATATATATATATATATATATATATATATATATATGTAGTCCTGAACCATCACTGGACACTTTATAACTTCACCTTCATAATTTTATTACTGTAATGTGAAATAT
>JAUESE010005766.1:0-10687 GCA_032274725.1 Malacoctenus triangulatus
TAGATAGATAGATAGATAGATAGATAGATAGATAGATAGATAGATAGATAGATAGATAGATAGATAGATAGATTTGAATAAATAAATTATTATTTTGTTGTAGCTTGACAAGGTGCTGACGTGATTCATGATGCACAACAGCATCTGCCAGTAGGTCCACAGACCTTAAACTAACCACGGTGTGCAGCTCAGGCACCAACATGGGATCAAGCCACGCCATAAGGTCTCAGTCATGGGGTTCATTTATTTATTGTTTTGTACACAGGCCAGCCAGTGCCACAAAACAGCCACGAACACACACACACAGCTCTGTGTGTAACAATCTGACCCCAGTCCAACCCCCATTGTGTTGATAGCCAGACCAATCAGAGTTCAGACAATACAGTTTTAGTGAGTTCTTGTTTTCTTGTTTTTTTTGCAAGTTTCAGCTACTGACAAAACCCTGAATATGACTCGTTTGTGGCCCCTCCCTCTCTAAAACAAGTGGCTCTGTACCCCCAACCAAACAATCCCAGAGTCTGGAAACCACTGGTTTGACCAATGAGGCATGCAACACAAATAAAAGATGTTTCTCCACTCAGTTCTGGAAGCAGGCTACTTATTATCGAGTCAACAAAGCTGTTGATGGGAAATCATCCAGTCAGCTCATCAAAGTGGGGAAATAGAAATTGTGAATTTAGATTGGAGACAGACCAGATGTTTGTGATGCAAAGATCATGAAACAGTGACATCCCAGACAAGAAGAGAGAATGAACTTATCATTCAAGCACGGATACAGACACACAGGTCCCAACTGAGTCGGGACAGCGGTAGACTGAAGCAAACTCTGACCCTGCCCAGACAGGGATGAGCAAGTGGATCAAGGACTTACTTTCTTGGTGGGCATCTTTAGTTTCATAAATTCGGCCTCTCGACAGAGGATGTTCCAAGGAGCGTGGATCTTTAGGAAGCCCACCCCTGAAATCTTGGCCTGTGGGAGATACAGCACACAAAAGCTGTTGGATAATGCTCACTTGCGTTGTAGTTTCACACATGATTTCATCATTCAAAGATATGCTGGATTAAAGTGCAAGAGTGTTTGACTTGCTGAGTTTTTGGAGTTCAGGCTCACTGACAGTTGTTTGATTAGTAACAGTGGTAGTAGTAGTAGTAGAAGTAGTAGTTGTAGTACCTTGTCTTGGTGCTAAGTACCTAACACAACAGCTTCTATAAGTGGGATGTTGGTGAATTGGCATTCTCAATTTGCCACTCATTCACTCATTGGTCCAAGTCTCAGTGAGTCCACCCCACATCAGAAAAACAATCTGATTAATCCTCAAACTCATATTATAAATTGTTTCAGGTTGTTTGTTCATGAGGAGTAGAAATGGACTCATTTTTCAGACTGATGCCAGTATCATGTACTGTGAGAGCAGAAAGAGGGGGTGGGAGACTAACGAGTGAAACAGTTTAGTAGTGTTTCATATACCATATGGTCAACAACTCAGCTATACTCAGCTGTAATACCGCACACCTTTGAGGAATCCTGGACATTAAGTTCTGGTGTGTCCTGCTTTAACTTACCATCCCAACTGCATTGGAGCTAGGGACTGTAGTACGTGACAGTGGGAGCAACATGCAAGAATAAAATAGAGAATTAAAAAATGAATGTTGGAAGATTGGTCTAAAATCTGTGTCAAAGTGACTGAAGTTAGTCGACAGCAGATAGATTGTGTATAGAGAACCAGTTAAAGGAGTCAGTGGGAATGCTGCATCCAATGAGCAGCCTCTCCACAGGCCAGCACCATGCCAGGCAGCAGGCACATTACACACAGCTGCCCACCTTGCCTACCCTCAGAGCATCACACAGAAAGGTACCCAGGCTGACCACTCGCACGCATGTAAGCACACACGCATGCACACACAAGGGACTAATTCATTGACAAAATGCATTCCCTAATCTCTCAATGCGAACTAAGTCATCACAACTTTGTGTCGACAGTATCATTGACCTCAGTGGAATCTTGCCACATCTCTATGCTGAGACTAACTACAGAGTATTCTGTTGCTGTGCTGAATGAGACTCCATGTGTGCAGACCCTGTGATCTGTGAAACTTCAGACAATCAATTGTGCTTTTCTTGGTCTTCCCTACATCATTGCATTGAATTTTTTACTGAAACCTCAATGTTACCTAAATTGTGTTTGAAACACAAGGCAGTGTTAAGAAGGGAACATTCAGGGAGGGGTATATAGTCTGACTGACATGCGTGTATTCCTACAGGACCTGTCTCACCACCTAACTCACTATACTAACTGTCCCATTGTGAACTGACCATAAAGAGTCAGTTCACACTGGCCAGGTTCTTCTGACGGATGGACCTTTAACTCAAGCTATGGGATGCTCTACCTTGTGTTCCATAACATGCTGTTATTGCAGCTGCTTTCAGAAGGGAGGGGTGGGTGAAGTCGGAAATGGCAGCGTATGTTGGTCTCAGTGAGCATGACCCTTCTCAAGCAACAGTCTGCTCCTGCTCAGTTCTCCTCAGTTTCAGTGCATCCTCTCTAGAATGGTTGGTGGGCCTATCATCAGTGGAGGGCGGGATAGTCATTGGCCATTTCTGAAGCTTGACCCCCACCTGTCTGATTTCTTTCCCTATTATTCACCCGGTTGCCAAAATCAAAGTTTGTGCCTCCAAGCAGTGTTGTAGTACTTGAGATCGGTCTTGGCCTCGAGACCACTTTTTGAAGGTCTTGGTCTCGTCTCGGAATCGACTACATTTTTACTCGGTCTTGTCTCAGTCTCGGACAAAGCGGACTCGGGATTTCATTTCAAGACCAGTCAAGACCACAACTACCTATGCATTTTTAAATTTACTTGTTAATATCATTGCTGTGATTTTGCGTGAAACGTGTTGAGCACAACCAATAACTTGAGTCTTGACTCATTTATCATTTGAAATTGTTGTCACTGTTAACGGCTGTCACCCGCCCCCCTTCACACGCCCCCCTTCTGTCTGACTGACAATGCACTCATCTTCTGGGCCAAAAACCCTGATCTATTCCCACAACTCCACAAGTTAGCACTGAAGGTGCTGTCTGTCCTTGCCTCCTCAGCACCAGTAGAGAGGTTTTTTAGTAGAGGGGGCATCATAATGAGAACACATCGTGCGCGTTTAATGTCACAGAATGTTGCAGTCTCTGATGTTTCTAAAATGCAATCAAACTCTACTTTAAAGTCCATGTTTTTGTGGTCTTTCACAATGTCCACGTTGTGTTTATATGTTTGTGGTGTGTATGGACTTAAATGTTTCAGCACTGCAGTTCTCGTTTAGCATATGATGTCATCATTTTTGAAACTTCTCGCACAAAAAATTGTAATTTGTTAGGTGGATGGTAAATCATTCAGTACAGTGTTAAATAAAGAAGGTTAAGTTTTCAGCTCCTTAGTGTTTGTATTTGTTTGCTTATAGAAAACAAACAACACACATGAAATTCATCCCTGCAGTGCCTTCTGATTATTTTATCAAGAAATTTCATAATACATAGATACATATAATATAGGTCAACAAAAGAGAAGGGGTTGAAGGGTGCCTATGGTCTGCATGTCCCACATTTTATCACAAGTGTGTCGTGCAGTGTGGGACACTGGTCTGGTCTTGACTTGGTCTCGCCCCGCCTCGGTCTAGGTCTTGTCTCGGTCTCGACCCCTCAAGGTCTTGGTCTTGTCTTGGTCTTGATACACTGTGGTCTTGGTCTTGTCTCGGTCTCGGTTTAGGTGGTCTTGACTACAACACTGCCTCCAAGCTCGCATTCGAGCTCAGGTGGTCACATGAAGCTGAGCTGCCCACCTGTACGCCTGCAATGTCTTTTGCTTTCATTGGGAAAAATAAGTTTTCTGTGTGCTGCTGGCAACGTCAGGACAGTCATCTGAAGTCACTGCTGTAGATACGCTTCTATTCTATTTATATGCTGGCACTAGGACATTACACACATAGACAGACTATCAGTTTACATTTTTACACCACTGACACACATATACGCTGAAACTGCAACACTGCAAATACTTTTAGAGAAATTGGCACCCACATAAATTGTTGAAGACATTCAGATGTCTCCTGAAGGCCTTTAGTTTATATATAAACAAAGTGTAGAGTAATAGGACAGTTTATCTGCAAAAGAAGCTTGTGGACAAGGCTTCCTGGTTGGGACAGACCGCCCACCATAGGTGGAGGACATCATTATTGACCAGTGGAGGAGAGTGTATGGGATCAGCCAGAGCACACAGGGAGTAAAGAGGTTGCTGTGCGGGACTCCTGTTTTCTCCTGAGTCCAGCACCCACTGGAAGGGATTACGTTTTCCAGTCAGTATATGTGTGGGAACAACTCGCCCCCCCCCTCCCCCCCCCCAGGGGCTTGACTGAGCCCTGACTCCATTCATCACCACCCATCATCAGACCTCACAGCCCACATTTCTCTCTGCCAACATCTACTTCTGGCGCCTTAAATGCTTTTCAAAATGAATGAGCCAAAGTTTCTGTAAATACAGACCACCATTTGTCCAGAGGATATTTTCAGAGGAGGGGATCCTGGAAATGGTGCAAAGGGGTGCGAAACACTGTTTGAGACTCTGTTCCACCTCTCCTCAGCTCCCTCCATCCATTCGTCATTATATCATCCTATCTTGTGATGTCATGTGCCACAACTAATTCAGTAATGATACGCGCTGCATCTGGAGGACCATTCCTTTGCTCTAATGACAAGACAGTGTGCGACCACTGTGACAGCTCAAACAAGTTGCTCTCAAAGCCACCAAGAAAAGCTGTGTTCCTCTGTCAAAAGAGAGGAAATACAACTTCATCTGTAGCAGCATCATTATGGAAAGAAAGAAGATTCTTCAGGAGATTTGAATGAAATATGAATACTGGGCTTCATAATGAATAGCCTTTCAATAGTTGTGAGATTTTTGTGAGGAACATCAAATGATGAAATGTAAACTCACATCTTCATCTTTCTCTAACTCGAGTCCCATGTCTCTGAGTTTGTCCTCAAACTCCTCCCTCCTGAAAGCCTTCTGGTCTTCCTGCCCGTTGAAGGTGTCCCCCGAGCAGCCCAATTCAATGTCCCCCCCTGTTGGTGACTGTGCTGCCGATGCGTCCTTTGGCCTTTGTGTTGGGTGATGGCGGGCGGCCTGGTTGCGGTTGTAAGGGCCACGGCGGAGACTGCGGGCAACAGCCTTCTCGGTGAGCTGATACACCGACTGCCGGCTCAAGCGGCTCCCACCTGGCTTCTTCACGTGATAGGTCAGGACATAGTCAACCCGCCGCTGACCATCCTGGAAGAAGAGTCCATGCTGGCAGCGAGTGTTTTCCTCTGGAGTTAGCGCCTTCAGCAACTGCAGAAAGGAAGGAACATGTGAGATTTTGGGAACAGAGGCACGAAGACAAGCTGGTTCCTGATCTGGGTATTGATGTTTTAAATGAAAGATGTACATGTGTCATTCAGCACCAGCAGGCCTTTTGAGATTTTCAATGAGAAATGGTAGTGTCAGAGGCATCCTGTTTGAAGGGCTCAGCTGAGACGGTGGCAGTGCACAGTGCTAATAAGCTTCACCAGTGGACTGACAGTGAGAATAGCAGGCGGCTCCGTCCCACTGCCACAGAGAGCCTGTGTGAGAGGGCCTGAATCGTCCCACAGGAAGGAGCTGCAGGCCTTCAGAGAGTACTTTTCAGTTCAAAAGCTAAAAAGCAGCTGCGAGCTGCAAACAGCTGTTATCAGTGTGAAAGCAAGTGACACTGGTTACATGACACTCACATCACCATCAGGGAACAAGGAATCAGGTGGCTTACTGGAACAAATTCCAAAGCAGTCAGTCCTATATAGTGTGTGAAGGTCTGGGTTGGACAAATGCATGACGTGCTGACATGTCACCATGATACCAATCCCAATAAGACCTTCTCCACTGTGTTGAGCACAGATAACTGACTGGACATCACTCAAATAGGCCAAAATCCCACTTTGGAGGAGAGGAGGTAAAAGTAAAGAAATCTATGATCCAACTCTCTCCATGTTGATTCCGCTTTCTCAGGACGTCATGGATCCAGAAGGACCGACGGCCACGGGCCCTGCGTTTCCATCGCAAATAGGCGAACACACCGAAAACGATACTGCCGAGAGCGCGATTCATGGTGAAAAGAGGGGGAAACCATGTATAGACGGTCGCAACAACTTCCGTCTCTCCGGTCGCGTAGATCGCTACTTGCCAGGCGATTTCAGTGTGCATCCAGCAGGCGGCGCGACGTGAGCGATCAGAGCGATTTTGTCGCTTTCAGTGTGAATGCAGCAGGCGGCGCAACGTGAGCGATCAGAGCGACCAGAGGCGATTTTGTCGCTTTCAGTGTGAATCCAGCATAAGAGAGCCCACCAGCCTCACCCTGCCTCCTGACTCACCCACGCCACAGCCAAGAGAATTCACAGCACAACCAGTTCATTACAAGACTCAACACTTTGTGGGTGGCCTCAGACCTGTAAGTCTTTAAACTACAATTCTCCCAGCTACCATTCTGTCTATCTTTTTCTATCCTTCTCTTTTTTCATCTCTCTATTTGTGTATCCATGTAGAGATTTCCACACAATGCCTTTATTAGCTCACAACACTACAGAACAATGCAGTGTGCAATGCAAAGCAGTGACCATCTGCTCTTAAAATAACAAAAGCCAACAACAGGTTGCATCACCTGGCTAAAATAGTGGCCATAAACTCTGCCAGGCCGATGAAAATGTTGTCGCCTTTGGCTTCAAGTATATATAGTATCTCATCGTGTGAAGAGGCAGCAGTGGGTAGAGCACCGTCCCTGACAGCACAGCACCATGTGGGAACAGAGCTCCCCGAATTCCCTTCACAGAAACACCAGCAGCTCCACACATGACTCCACCACACAGTCCAACTTTGCACCTGATTTTACAGAATCCAGCTGTCAACATGGCTGCACAATGTGTATCACAAAGACCTGTAAATGGGCAAAAAGACGTTATAGCAGCCCCTCAGTGACCGCAGCGCCACTTGCTGTCTTTTAAAGGTCGGCGAGTCCTCACTGCCCCCAACATTCTGCAATGTTCCGCAGTGGCTCATGCAGACAGGAACGTTCCCTGATGCATCACTGTCCTCTTGGAGAACTGTTTGAAAGGGAGGTGTTTGACACAAGTGGCATCAAGTTACATTGGGTTTTGTGGAGATTAAGCCACACAGGAAGTCCCCACATCAAGACAAAGCCAATCAACAACAACGCATCTGGAAGTGATAACACTTTTTTTTTTTTTTTTTTTTTTTTTAAATGTGACTGTTTACTATGATTCTCCTGGGTTGAAGCTCTGCAGCTGGTCCTGTGCGTACTGAATCCATTCTTTAAAAAAAACCGTTGTTTTCCAAGTATTTACCAATTGGATGTTTGTTGCTCATAGTGATGGGGAACCCGATTCCTTTTACTGACTTGAGTCCTCATGAGTCACTCACCAAAGTATGCCGGGTGTATGAGTCACTCGAGTCACTTGAGTCAATGTGCAAATGCGCATGTGCAGTTTGTGCATGCAACTTCCATCTCCTTCTGCTCCTCAGAGATCAATGCTTTGAAATAGGAAATACTGCTCCAATTCATTTTGAATAAAAAGAGAAAAATCTGAAATCTTCAAGAGTGGAACAATTGTTTTTTCTGTCAAATTCAAACATATATCAAACAATTGAGCTTTATCCTGAAAATAGACAGTGCCACTGCCTAAACACGTTTTATACATCAATCATTGCCATTGTTGACAAACATTACATGCACGTACCAATCTGTCCGTCTCTCAGAGTGGGACTGAAGGTAAATAGGTGTGGAAGGGGCAGATGAGCGGGTGAGTCCATTGCTGCGGTGTTGGGGGTGTGACTCTGAATAGTGAACGACAGTGGAACTGGCTAAATATTTTACATTGTGACCACTGACTACTTTTGCTGACATAACATAATGAGTACAGTGAATAATTCCAGTTTCTGCCATCCTTACCAGAGCTGAGCAGCCGACTTTCAGCTAAGATAATATACGGGTGTTAAGTCCACTACACCAGAAATAGGGGGGACTCAAAGGACTTGAGTTGATTCAAGTGGACTCATAAGGATGTGACATCATGAGTCATGTACAACTGAACAATAAGGATATGACTCATGAGTCAGGAACTGCTGAACGATTAGGACGTGAATCATGGGTCAGGAACAACTCAGAGAGGGGAAGCACTCATATCAGATGAACCAATGAGCTCACAGCAGCCACCATGAAAGAACTAAAACAACACATAGTTCACTGCAGCTTCAGATTTATTTCATACCAGTAAAACCATTGATTTTAAACAGGAAAACAATCCATTTCATTGTGGAAAAAAATACTGACAGATTAAATGTTCTTAAATAAGAAATGTTTCATTTTTATCTATTAAACTTAATAATTATCAAATCGACTAGAAAATAAAGTACCAACATCCTATATTTTCAGAATCAGAATGACTTTATTAATCCCAGAGGGAAATTTGTTAATATTTAATGTTAAAAATTGTAATGTTATTTAATGTTTCATATTAAAATCTAATATTTAATTAAATTAGTTAATTTAACGAATTAAGTATAAAAACCAAACAGTAAAATTGAATTAATGCACTATTATAGTAGTTTAGCATTACAATAAACAGTAAATAAACAGTAGATCGCACTTATTACCTAACATAACATAATGTATAAAGTAATTAACAAAATGTGTTCAGTAAATAGTTTATCCCCACCATTCATTCAAGGAGGTAAACAGGCATGGCGGGTGAGTCCAATGCTTCTGTGTCAGGGGAGTCACTGAGTAGTGAATGACAGTGGAACGGGATAAATATGTTGTGTTTAGTCTACGTATCATTCTGTAGACAAACACAACATGTGCATTAAATAATTTCTCTATCTGCTGTCAGTCAAACTACTACAGCTGACTTTCAGCTCATACAGTCAATAAATTGATATATTTATACAACTGTAGTTAGAATAGCAGCCTTTCAGCAATAAAATGTTGTCTGTTCTCTTCTTAGCAGCTAGTCAGTTAGCTGCAGCATGAATGAGTCAGTGAACGAGTCAATGAGGCGGATGACTCGTGAGTCCCGAGTCACTAAAGTGACTCACGAGTTTTGAGTCACTAGTTCTTGACTCACACATCCCTAGTTGCTCACTGTTGTCAGGTTTGACACTGTGTGTGTGTGTGTGTCCGTGCGTGCGTGCGTGCGTGTGTGTGTGTGTGTGTGTGTGTGAGACTTGTCTGGCATAGTGTTGCATTTTTGCGGCTCCCAGTCAAAGTGGGGAGCAGTAAGGAAGAGGACAGAACACAGATCTATGCTGTGGAGCACTGCGTGATGCTCCACACAGGTGTCAGTGATCTGTGTCACCATTATGTCAAGGACACATTATCCAGATAGTAATGTGTGTCTGCTCAGAGGTGCACAGCATGTGTGTGTATTGACACATGGAAGCACAAATACATGGAATAATGTGGCATTCTAGTGGCAGTAAGCCAGAGATGCTCGGGGATGAATGGATGCTGTATGGTGAGTGGCTGGTTTATTTTGAGGATAAAACAGTAAAGGTGAAAAGAAGTTTATGGTAAGATGTACTCAGATTGTCCCACAGCTCACATGCAGATGTAAAATTCTACTTGATTTATTTTTCATTGAGTTTCCTTTGTTTAGCTCCATAAAGACATGTTGAGATTTAGGTCTCTTTACAATACAATATCAGGGAAACTGTGATTATATTTAAGAAAATAAAAACACAAAAAGGTCCAGAATTTGTTCACCCCTGGATTAAAAAAACATTTCATCACACTTTGAAAGGATGATTCGATCATGTTCATTGAAGTTCCAGAATCATTTGGAGTAATCAACAGTAACTCATTTGCTTCATCAACTGCATGAGCAGGAAGGGAAATGGTAAATAAACAACTGCATTTTCCAGGGTTTATTTTCACACTCCTCACATGGAACCTAGTTCCCCTTTTAATGTGACACAGGTGAGACCGCTTTGCTCAGCCCGATGGATGGAAAGTTTCAGTTTCACGTACTTTCAGCTGTGTGCAAACGATACAGTGAAATCATTTCCATACCAAAGCAATCCAAGTCTATTGTAGCATCTGAATGTTAAACATGTATTCGGGGATTTTTATTAATCAGTTCTCCTCCCTTTTTGATTATACTTGAATGCAGTTTCTTTGGAAGCATCCCGCTCTAACGTGTCTCCTGTGTTGCAGCCTCAGCAGCAGCTGCTGGAGGTTTGCAAAGATGCCTGACTGCCGTTGGAATTCTCAAATCCAGAAACACGGAGCTTTCAAAGTGCACACTGATGACTCGCTGTATTGTAAGATTTGTTAATGACAATGCGAGGACTTCAAATAGTCGGGTAGACAAAAAACAGCACAACCTGCAATCCACTCCATTACTAAATTATTAACAACTTTCCATCCATCCATCCATCCATCCATCCATCCATCCATCCATCCACATACTGAATCCATTCTTGAAAAAAGCAGTTTGTTCTCCAAGTGTTTCTCAATTGGATGTTTGTTGCTCACTGTTGTCAGGTTTGTGTGTGTGTGTGTGTGTGTGTGTGTGTGTGTGTGTGTGTGTGTGTGTGTGTGTGTGTGTGTGTGTGTGTG
>JAUESE010005820.1:0-10683 GCA_032274725.1 Malacoctenus triangulatus
CACACACACACACACACACACACACACACACGCACACACACACACACACACACACACACACACACACACACACACAGCCACTAAAATCCATGCAAAACAATTGTAAAAGAAACCAGCACTCGTATGTTTCGCAGTTTTTCCTAAATTTTGACTGTCGCCATGTGCACAGGATGTTTATCCAGACTGTGAACTGACAGTGCGTGGATGTAAATATATGTGCCGGCGGTGTCCATGGGCCAACAAGTGCATAAATGATTCACGCGGCGTCGCACAGAACACACGCCACGGCTTTGTGGCGTCTCGTTTTTTAAGCCCCAATCATTTCGGCGTGAATGCCTCTGCTGCCCCCCCTGACTGATGACTAATGACGCGGTTGACAACAAACCAAGCGCAGAATATGAAATGCCGCTCTCATCAACTCCACCGACGTGACGTGACCGGAGCTCGCAGATGATCACCTGGCTGGTGACGCGGCAATCAGACGGGACTGATTTTCCCAAAAAAAAAAAAAAAAAAAAAGTAATAACGATGATAATAATAGAGTGCAGACAGCATGGCAACATAAATCAACCAGGGATAATTGTGTTTGGATACCCAAAACAAACCGTGCTTGTTTGGGGGGGGGGGTGGGGGGCGGAGTTGTTTTCTAGCTACTCAGTGGTATAGCATTAGCCTGTCACTCAACGTGAAGTTGGCCCTCAGGGCTCCCTCCAGGAAAGTGTTTACCAGAGGTATTATTATGTATTATGGCTTGCTTCTAATGATTTTCATGGGGAAATCTAGAGAGGGTGCTTTAATCTGAAGAAAAAAACATGTCCAAGTTACTTCCTGACTGGAAACTTGATATTAAACACAATGAAATTGTAATTCAGTCTGATCAGGAGCAAAGCTTTGATCACACTCAGTAGAAACGGCTTGAAAACTCTGGAGGAGTTTCGAGAAGGTGGTGGGTTTTGCGTTGGGTTAGTATTTTTCAATCAGTCAACACTGATCAGTTCTTTCTTCACAACAGCCGAGGGAAGCACGCTTCGGAACGAGTGCTAACGGACAAGCATACTAACAGAAACATCAACCTGGACGTAAAACATAGATTTTTTGGATGTCGTGCTGAAGCCTCCCGGTGGCTCTACTCATCGCTCCAACATGCATCAGCTCTTCTGTAGCCGTGAGAAAGCACAAACAGTGCCGCCTTAGCAGGTCTGTGATGTTTGCTTTCCTGGATGCCCAAAAGCCCAAATACTGTGTGGCGCTGCAGGGCTGCCATGTGAAGCCTGGCCATGTGAAACAGGACTTCAATCCTACAGGCATGCGTGCATTTATTTGCATTATGGTGGACTGGCGGCCTGTCTGAGGTTTACCCTGCTGATGCTCCAATCCCCCCCACCCCTACTCACCCAGAGTGTGTTCAGCTCCTCCAAGGGAGATTTGCCAGGGCACTTGTGCTGTGCCAAAACATTCGCCAGAGCAACTTACCTCAGACGAATTCAATCTGTTTTTTTTTTTTTTTTCTATCAACAAAGTTCAGATAAACGACTTAAGAGCTAATCTAAGTTCGAGCAAAGTCAATTTTGTTTGTACAATTCATCGAGCGCAACAAGTGGTTTAATTTCTGAGTGAAAGTGCTTCTCAAGACTTGCTCATTTTGATGAGAACGCTCACAAAAATATTTCATCACGAGCTGAGAGATCGGAAGACTGGCGAGTGAGAGCGGCTGTGTTTCACGCTGGGAAATGAGCTCCAGCCTCTCCTTTCTTGAGCCCATCAATGAGAGATGCTCTGTCAATATGTTTGCTTTTTACCGTGAGCAAGGTGATGTTTCCTTTTTGAAAGTCTTGCTTTCAAGAAATAAAGGATTTCCGAAATGTAAATCAGGTCTTTTGGGGATTTTAGTAGAATGACAAAAGCACTATAATGGAGAAAAAAACAAAAACAACAAAAAAAAGGAACTGAACTGAATAGATATGAAGGATCTGATCTGTTGTGCAGAAAAAACCTCAAAGCAAACCCCTGATTGACCAGGTTTTTGAGATCAAAGCGTACAGAAATGATTCTGAAAAGACAATGTCAAAAGTATACAGAATAAACTTTTTGTATATTCAGATTGGTAGCTCTGCACCTTTTAAGTTAAACTTTTTTTTCTAAACAGAATTTATTTTATTGTTACAACCACAGCATCTGTGTTTTAAATTTCTAGATTTTAAGTTAAAGCTGGTTTAAATCAATATTTTGAAACTGTCTTTGCAAATATATTCATGAGGGAGACTAAAACAACATAACAACATACAAACTAAAACAACATAAAAAACACATGTAAACAAAAAATAACACTTGTATTACAATGTTGTTGTTGTTTGTTTTTTTTTAAAAGACATATTTATCTTTTGTAAGGATTGAAATTACTTATACTGCCTACTAACATGTTCAAGATTGGCCTCAGATCATGAGAGGTTGGTTTATTTCAAAGTGTTTTTATGTATTCTATTGATTTATGACTGGCTTTTACACCTGTACTTGTTGCATCTTCAGCTGTAATAACATGTTGTTTTGTTTTGTTTTTTAAAGTAGTTGAATAGAAGTGTGTGTTAATTTGAGGTTTAACATTGGACAAATGAAGAACTAAAAAGAAACAAGTCAAGACAGCAGGAATTCTGATTTTGAAAAAAAAAAAAACAAGAGAAATTATTAATCACCACACACATGCACGCACGCGCGCACATGCATCATAAGGCACGAAAAAAAATCAAATCAGGTAGTGGTGGAGCACTATACACCCTGGTGTGACCCAACCCTCCTCATCGAGAACATGACAGACATCAATTGTTGTCGTCCTCAGTCTGTGGAGCGTTCACAAGAAAAAACTAGCGAACACTGGTGACAGGTGAAGTGAGCAAACCTGATTACCGTCTTTACTTTGGGCCCTGAAGGCCAGCCTGCAGAGGCACTGGGATGCTTTCGGCTATGTTGTGCTGGGAATCATTAGGTCCTCTCATCTCTTGTTTATTTATTGTCTGGTAATTGTATTCCCTGAAGGCAGAGGCTTCTTTTGAGTGGGGGTGATGCAGCTTGACACCAAAGCGGTGAAGACATGATTTGAGGAACACAACAATCACCTTAGAGATGCGGACCAAACTCCTCACGTCTCTGAGTTGAACTATGCGTCTGCAGGCTGTCAGATTATCAAATGCCTCTCATTACAACTTCCAAGACCAATAGCACAGGACATCATCAGGGGCCAGTTGTTCGGAGGTAATCTGATCAGTCTCTAGTAATCAGATTGGATAACAGTAAAAGGGCGAAGACCAGGCTCCTTTCACACAGAGATGTCGGGAAGACTTTGTGTGGCGAGTTCGTCAACTTTTGCACCATACTTCTAAAAGTTCATGATGTCATGTGGTGGCAGTATCAGACAGAATCTACAGAGAACATGAATTTTGGTGTGAAACGTGGTATGTGGCCCCAAATCGTCCCATCAGAGGGTCTCGTCTGGCCCGTGGGTTGACCTTTCTCGGATGTCTGAGCCTCACTCACTCAGGGACTGATATGCTGCCTCTGTTGGTTCAGCTTAGTATTAAACCCTTCAAGGGTTTTTTTTTTCTCCAAAGTGATTTCTTTTAGCTCAATGAAGCAGAACTGTTAGGAGCATCCCAGCATGCAACGTTCAGCCATATCAGTCGGCGTTTTTGCTTTTCAACAGGAGTAAAGCAAAGCAACCCTGCTCCCGTGTGTAGAATCATACTGCAGCCAGTGTTTCTCCAGGCGTACGACTGTGCGATATTATGGTACATTCCCCGTTATGTGTGAGACAATATTTGCACACTGCAATGAGATGCGTTATGGCGCGTTCTGCTCCAGTTCCCCTTCCAATTAAAATGCACAGGCAGTCAAACAGCCACATCCATACCCTGCTCCTTTCATCTGCTCTGTGTGCACGCCGGCTGCTTAATGGTTCGGTCCTGCAGTCAAGGGTTTTAGTTTTTTTTTTGTTTTTTTCTCTTTCGTTCTCGTATCTGTGTGTATGAGAATGCCAGGAATGATGTTGTCTGGGTTCAGTTCAGTTGTTTTGTGCAGACAAGTGCGAAATCTTTGGAATAAAAAGACCTCGAGTTTCCACGGTAAAAAGGAGTTTGGGGAATGTTTCTTGGCCAACGTCTCGTTTGTTTTTCTGACTGAATGCACACAGGCATCAAAGTAACCAGGTTGAAACGCCACAGCTTTCAGAACTGGTCATCCAGCCATCCAAAGTGGTGAGAGGCAGCCACATGCGGGGGGGGGGCTGGAGCACCTGCCCCTTTGCCCCTTGATGCCCAAAGTGCCCTTTTGTTTCCGTCATTCTTTCTTATCTCTTTTTTTTTTGCGAGTTGCTGCGATTCAACCAGTCAAATTTTAAGGTTGGATTCAGGCGTTCCAAATTTGTGCTTCATGTGCTCCTTTTTTTAACTTTGAGCACCTGCCCCTCCAAAGGTCTCTGCACGGCCCTGGTGAGAGGCGATGTTTCCTTGGCGTGCCACGAGAGTGCAAGAGGTTTAAGCAGGATTAGCAGGCACCTCAGCAGAGGTGGGCGATCTGCGAGTGCTTCTAGTCGAATTTGTAATCAAAGTTGGACAATCAAAACCCTCCCAACAGGTGACAGCACTGTTTGCTTTTGGCGTAATGTTCTGACTAAATGGAGATTGTGAAAAGGAGTCTGCAGCCTCTCTAAAAGGTGGTCTGGTGGGAAAATAACATTATAATACAAAGACAAGCTTTAACCTACATCTATAAAGTTTAATTTAAGTTGTAGAAGAATTTGGGTCAATTTTTTGAAACTTAGCCAGTTTGGTTTTTTTTTTATTCACTCACACGTTTTTGTTTGTTCTTTCTCCAATTGGGGAAAAAAAAAGAGCTCAACACATCTCATAGATGTAACAGTTATCTCCCCCAAAAGTCTTTCTCCCTCCTCCATTGTTGCTGCGCCGCCTCAAGCTACGCGATATCACTGCAAGAGAAGGAATCGCTCAGAAAATGTCAACACTAATTTATTACATCTTCGCGGAGACAAAAAGCTACTAAATATAAACCAAGTGAAGGGAACCCTGGAAAAATACACATATTAGCTCAGTATAATTACTTTCTTTTATGTTAATGTTTCTCGCTCCCCTGGAATTATGAGTCTAGGTGTAATATCTCTTCAGCGTGAGAGATTAATGTCTGTATTTGTGTGGTTGCGTGTTGTTAAATTATTGTTTTGGTATTCAAATACTAATTACTTGTGCTCATATTTTAATCTGTTTGGGAGGCAGGGAGCCCCCCACCCTCCCCCCCCCCACACACACACACACACAGCTATCACTCACAAAACTCACTCGCTGACAAAACATACAGCCTCGTACCTGACGGCTGCACACGCAGAAGCTCGCCCGCTTTGTTTACCTGATGCACTGGGGTTTTAATTTGGCTGGAATAAATGAATCCATCGCCCACGCTCTTTCCAGGGAAGGACGTGGAAGTTCACCAGGCACACAGGAAGCAGACTTTCTTGTATGACTTTGTTACTTGCACGCTCACACAGAAACACACTGTTGTGGCTGGTCAGTGTGACTTTGATTGAAAGGCCTCTCTAAGCATCTGCACACTGCTGTGGAAAAATGAGTGTGTCCTCTTCAACAATATGTTTGTAGTTTTTAATGGAACATAATTGAAAAAAGGTTGATTTGTTTGATTAATTGACACAACAATTTGTTTGTTCAGGTAAGAACATTTTTTTAGTCGATGACGGAATTGATGAGTAAACCAAAGTATCATGACATAGCAAAATCAACTAATTTTATAGTTTGTAGGGACAAAAAAATGTATATTTGAAAAATCTCTCACCCCTCCCAAAAAAATCTTCCAGCAGACTTTTGAAAACCCACAGTTAATAAAACAATGTTTGACAATTAAAAACGTGTGAAAATGGACCACCAAGAGTTGATTTCCCCATGTGACATGATG
Organism: Malacoctenus triangulatus; assembly: GCA_032274725.1. Taxonomy (NCBI): domain Eukaryota; kingdom Metazoa; phylum Chordata; class Actinopteri; order Blenniiformes; family Labrisomidae; genus Malacoctenus; species Malacoctenus triangulatus. The sequence goes on from JAUESE010005820.1 coordinate 5,971, forward strand.
CTGTCTGTTTCACTCGTGTCGACATTAAAATCACTTAGTCCCGTTAAAGGAATTGTTTTTGAGTGTTTTCGTTGTTTTTAAATTGTGTGATTGTATTGCTTTTACTTTGCTGCCCTCCTTGTGAACATGTGTTGGACAGAGTTAGACTCCTGTCCTGTGCAGCAGGACAAAAGAAATCTCACATTTAGGGATTTAGTGGCGTGTAAGAAATGAATAAATGAATAACACCTTCTCTCCAACCTAATTTTACATAGTATGTAAACAGAACCTCTTGAATAAATATCACTTATGAAAGGTGGAATATTTGCATCATGAATCATGGTGTTCCCATGTAGGCGGGAAGGCAAGCCGGGTTACCTGAAACGGGATTATTGAAATCTTATTATCTGATGAGTCACTGCTCTGTTTGATCGGTGATGACAAATACTGAAATATTATTCTTTTCATTTGGTGGGGTTGCTGCAAAGTGAGGAGGTGAATCGGCACAATGCTCAGATTAGAGTTTTTCTTCTTCTTTTCTGGTTAATTTGTGAAAACTCTCAAACACAAAAAGTTACAAAGCCCAAGGGTCACGTTCCAAAAAGAACCCGCGATAGATGAAATCCACAAAGTATTCATCTTTATTGTATACAATTGCGATGCAGTACTGTGTTCTGTAATAGCGTCCTGGAGCCACGTAGCTTCTACCTTCCTTTAGCATGTCCAGAAATTTAACTTCTTCTGCTATAGTTAACATCTTTCTCTACCTTTTGGGTGCGTCCGTGGGTACCATTACTTTCTTCTTTCTACTTACTTCGGTGCAGAATTTGCCCAGCCGAACGCATTCTGCACCGGACAGAGAGGAAGCACGGAGGAGATTGATTGACATCGGCCTACAGTCCCTTAGCCAATCAAGATGCCCCCTTCACACACTTCTTGATGGTGGTGGGCTACAGGAAGGTGGACTCGCTTGGGAATTTCGAGCTATTCATGGCAGGCCTGGACCTGTGAATGAAAACCAAAATTACAAGCCCACACCCAGGCCTGACTCCGGGGTAACAAACTAGTCCTTGATGGAGCAGCTTTACAGGTGCGCTCTGTCTGGTTGGTCTCCTGGAGCCTGCTTTGCCTCCTCATTCCATGAATCAGGTACTCAAACCCTTCAATCACAATAAGGTGGTGCTTCAGGGAGGAGGTTCGGGGTCCCATTGGAAGACCTTGATGAGGAGAGAAGCCTGGGTCTATCTGCTGAGCCTGCTGTTTTCATAACCCAGTCCCGAAAAAGCAACCAAAAAAGAAATTCAATGTGTTTTTACAAGAACTCGGAGACACATTAGAATAAAACATTACCGGGACATTGAAAATTCCAAAAAGCACTTTTGTAATTAAAACAGAGCCTTAATGTAAATCGCATACGTTTACCGCACCGCCATAAATCACAGGCGCTCCCGTTCACACACTGGCTGATTGAAAAACGTTGCGCGCTAGCCGAGGGGATTGATGACCTGATGCATCATCAATAATATCTGATTAATGGCCGAGTATTATACACAAGTTGAGGCGAGGGATCAATTATTGTCTCGTACACAAATCGCAGTGTAATCAAGTCCCCCAGGGTGCAGGTGAAGGTTAAACACTGAGGCCCGGCTGATAAAACATCTGCGCGGTGTCCCATTGCAGTCTGAACTGAACCTCGGAAGCCATTTGAAGAGGCATATTTCAATTAAAACAAGCTGAAAAGGCATTTTAGCGAGCATTGGATCAACCAAGGCCAGTCATTTACAACATCCAGGATGGTAACGTGAGGGGGAATCAGCAAAGCAGCCTCTCTGGGCACCTTCAAGTTTGTGGTCCAGACTCTCTGCCACTTCACTGTTATTCTTGACAGAGGCTCAAACACCTCAGAGGAAAGTTGAACACTGGAGGCCCTTTGAAATATTTCGACTGTCTTTATTGTTTCTTTTTGCCTTAATAACTCAGAGCAGCTGCCGTGTTTCGATGTCATGACTGTAAATGTCGTGTTTGGATGTTTTGCATGCAGGCAGCGGTGTTTAAGTCAAAGTAGGGGTTTTAATACAGCAGTATGACCCCAAACTAAAAGAGCAGATGGCAGCATTACCATTAAAACAAACAATTAGTGAAAGTTAAGTACCCTACTGCTACGAAGTAGAGAAAGTTCAGAACAAAATTATACTTGTTTGCTCTTAAACAAAAGAACACTTTGTCAAATGTCAGTTCAAGGTTAATGCTGTATGATGTCACTGGTATGGCCCACTTGAAATCAAATTTGAAGCCTTGAAGCACCTTGAAGCTGCTCCAGTCTAAACACTGAGTTTTAAATAGCTGCAAACTAGTAAAAGTGCCTGAGCTCACCTAAAGCCTCTCCGGGTGTGAGATACAGGTTGACCATGACTCATATTGGTCTAAATTTCCGATGGTCATGAAGCTCTGTCTGTTCACTGTGCGGCCTCAGACACTCATGAACATCAGGGCTGAACATCTGGGGCAGTAGGGCTCTATCTAAATGGCCACATAAGTTGCTAAAAAACAAACAAACAAACAAACAAGTAATGGTGCAGTATCCAGTTCAGAGCATAATACCTTTCAGTCTACATTACCAGCCTGACCATCAAGAGCTATGTGCAAGTTGGACCACTTCCCTTCATTACACGCTGGAATTAGACCGACTGAAAGTTTTCCAGGTAAAGAGATAGAAAGCCGAACAATTGAGACCTCCAGTTTTTTGTCTTCATGAGTCTGCAGATAAGCGGAATAAACAATTATAAAGTACCATTCCTGTTCCTCTTGACTCGGCTTCTCTCGCATTCTTTCAAACCACTTCACCCAAAGACAACACCTGGATCACGGGAGAAGCTTCAAGCGTGTTCACACTCAACTCGGTCATGTCACACAAAATTCCAGAACATCACAGCTCGCAGGGAGTTGGCACTAAAAAATAATACTTACGCGCTGGTCTCCAACAAAGGTTTCCATGACAACATTGCTGCACCTAATCGCAGACTTGAATGCAAGCCCCTCTTCATTTTTCTAAAGGAAAACAAATTTAGTTTCGGCGCAATAAGTCAGCTCACTGTTTTTTTTTGTTTGGGAGAAGACAGTGGAGTGGGCTGTCTCCTCATCATGGGACGGTTTGCCCGTGCACACACGGCATCTCCAACATCTTAACTCACAATAGCGTCTGCTGAGAGGACCGGTGGCTCTCTGCGCTCTTTGGGAGACTGGGAAGAGACACACACTCTCACAACATACAACAGTCCAAACACCCACATTCAATGACATACAAAGGCAGAAGACTTTGAATTTCTGAGGTTGCTTCCTATTTCTCTACATTTCAAGGTGGTCCTGCACCCCAATTTGGAACATACAGAGGGTAAAGCTTCAATTGTATTTGCCTGGAAGCAATCAAAAGACGGTAAATAGATAGGCAGAAACAAAGATAATGAATAGCACTTTTTTTTTTTAACCTTGATTATGTTGTTCTAAATAACACTGAACACAAGAATGCTATAATTGTGATGGTGAAGAGCACAACTGAGAACAATGAAGAGGCAGAACAGTAAAGGATGATCTGAGATGTATAAAGACAAAAAAGAGGGAGTTGATTAAATATTGAAGTTGCTTGTGAAATGGCTCGTTTCAGCCCTCCCCCCCCCCTCCCCCCCTTTACTGTAACTGCTGTTCCACTGCTCTCGCAGCATATGGCGTATAAGTACTTTATTGCTCTGAGGCACATTTGAATCTCGGATTTAATTTTGAATAGCTCTCTGGGGCGATGACACAAATGCAGCAGGAAAAACAAGCGCAGAAGCAGACAGAGAGGGAGACGGAGGATTGGAGGGTGGGCCCACAGCCAGCGTTGTTGTCCAGACTGATTCACAGCGAAGGCAGACCGCAGGAACATGGGCACTTTGAAAACTTGAGAGACTGTTCAGACGAGGGGGGCTGTCCAGAGGGTACAACCAGCACGTGAAACAAAGTAAAAATGTACAATATGTTACTCTGACCTCTTCTGAGTTCCCGTTTCACTTCTTCCTTACTCTTACTCTCACTTATAGATAACTCCCTGACGATCGTCGGTTTTGGGAAGCTGTGCCACGCCTGCCTTCCGTTACATGCTGCTGTTTCCCTCACGGTTTGTGTGCACTGTAATGCAGGGTGGTTGCATTCGGTTGTATCCTTGAGAAAACTGCCTGATTCGTCTGCTGGATATTCCGGGAGGCTCTCGTAACCTTTACCACTGCTATAAAGTCTGAAAAAGACCACTCTGAAGAGTCTCTGAGCCATAAGAAAAAAAAAAGGTTGCAGACCAGGCCAGATCAGGCGGAGATGTCACGTTTATGTTACTAGAGTCTCACGACAGCTATCTTGCGCACCACAAGGCAGTGTATAGACCCGGTTTGCTGCCCACCTTTAAAAATAAAAAAATAAATAAAGTATTTGTTGCTCAGCTTCTTTTGGTGTCGCAAGAGAGAAATGGAAACTGACACCTGTGTCCATTGGTTCGTTTCAAGATTTACACACTCGCCAACATTTTGACAGTTAATTAATGTGCTCAGTTGGAGACTAAGGTTAAGTGGGATGCTGATGTCACAACCCACCAAAAATGTAAGTCGAACTAAGTTACCAAGTTCCAGCATTTCAGCGTGTGTGTGTGTGTGTGTGTGTGTGTGTGTGTGTGTGTGTGTGTGTGTGTGTGTGTGTGTGTGTGTGTGT
>JAUESE010005856.1:0-10681 GCA_032274725.1 Malacoctenus triangulatus
GTGTGTGTGTGTGTGTGTGTGTGTGTGTGTGTGTGTGTGTGTGTGTGTGTGTGTGTGTGTGTGTGTGATGCACACAGGCTCACACAGTGTGCAGATCTGTCAAGTCAGCAGTAGCCACACGCATGCAGCCTGAATTGAAGTGAACCCATTTCAGCAACAATAATCTCTCTGTCTCACCACGCCTGCACAAAAATAGCAGCTAATCTGCCAACAAGGCTCACCTCACCTGTTGCTAGGGGACTGGCAACAGGAACAGAGAGAGAGAGGGAGAGAGAGAGAGAGAGAGGGAGAGAGAGAGAGAGAGAGGGAGGGATGATGGTTTGTAGCAAAGCCAGCAGCTGAAATATTATGCTGCATTTGTGTCTGTGTGTTTGTTACTGTAAAGCCATCAATCACAGCTCTAAGTTAAGTGAATCTGAACCATGGTTGCCATGCTAACAGGCCGTAATGATGCAGAAAAGATGCTGAACTTCGATAGGGGATATTTCATCCCCCCCCCCTTGTTACCTGTGGACACAGATGAGCGAGAACAAACACACACACGCTCGCGCGCACAGCTGGAATCCCAAACTGCGAGTTCCCGCGAGGACTTTGGGTTCCACTCATAACCGTTCTTCTTCTGGAGTGTTTATTCAGGCAGATTAATGAGACGAGAAGTGCTCCTCTTCTTCTTCTTCTTCTGGTTCCTCCTATGTGAGAATGACTTCAGGGTCACCTAATGTCCTCTTTATCCTCACATGTTGAATTTTTGCTTCTGTCATGTCAAAAAATTCCTCCTTTTGATTTTTGTTTTGAGAAGTTTGAGAATTGCACATTTTGAAGGAAATCCAAGGTTTGTAGAATCCAAAATGTACCGCAATTTAAACTGTGTTTTGCTTTTATTTTGAAGGTTCCTGCTTTTGTATTGCAGTGACAGTTGGCAGGAGTGTGCATTTAATGTTAGGTTTCGGCAAATCAACGATAGAAATTGGGGCTCCGTGAAAAAAAATGTAAAGTCCAAAGAAAATGGACTACATCAAAAGATAATGTTTTCAATACATCGTACTTTATATTTTCAGATTTTCACTGAAGAGTTGGGTTTAACCTTGTGTCTCTTCATTTGGACGACTCCGTCTTCACTCTGTTGAAGCGGGCGGCAGCAGGAGAACTGAAAGCAACATTACCAAATAGTTTCGTTCTGCTCTGAGGAGCAGCTCGCAGAGGAGGAGAGGATCTGAGTGGCTCTCCCGATTCATCAACTAAAAGCTTTTCTGAGAGATATTCTGGTGCAGAGCCATGAAGTGCCTCTTAAACTACTGATAAGAGAATCTGTCATGTAAAATTAATTCAGAAACTAAAATGCATCCAGACTTCAGATCGGAGCTGCGCGCGTCCTCCTTTTGATCGGCGTTATTAGCGTTTGCTTTCTTGTAATTAGCCGGGCTGGTTTCTTTAGGCAGTCTTACAGCTGCAAAGTTCATCCATGTGTCAGGATGGGCTTTTTTATGTTGCTGAAATGACTGAATATATTCTCAGTTCAATCTGCATTTTCTGTCTTTGATCAAACGATGGATTGATCCATTTCCCATTCGTCTCACATGCCACACCTTTGAAGAGACGTCAGAGGAAAGTAATCCAGTAATGTACCTCACGTCTTCTTACAGTATTGACCTCCTGTATCTCTGTCTCCAGAATCTTGCTGACAGTCGTGGTGATCTTCCGGATCCTCATCGTGGCCATCGTGGGCGAGACGGTGTACGAGGACGAGCAGACGATGTTCATCTGTAACACCCTGCAGCCCGGCTGCAACCAGGCCTGCTACGACAAAGCCTTCCCCATCTCCCACATCCGCTACTGGGTCTTCCAGATCATCCTGGTGTGCACGCCCAGCCTCTGCTTCATCACCTACTCCGTCCACCAGTCGGCCAAGCAGAGGGACCGCCGCTACTCCTTCCTCTACCCCATCATGGAGCGGGACTACGGGGGCCGGGACGGCACCAGGAAGCTGCGCAACATCAACGGGATCCTGGTGCAGCACGGGGGCGACGGGGGCGGGGGGAAGGAGGAGCCCGACTGCCTGGAGGTGAAGGAGATCCCCAACGCGCCCCGAGGCCTCACCCACGGCAAGAGCTCCAAGGTGCGGCGGCAGGAGGGCATCTCCCGCTTCTACATCATCCAGGTGGTGTTCCGCAACGCGCTGGAGATCGGCTTCCTGGCCGGCCAGTACTTCCTGTACGGCTTCAGCGTGCCCGGCATCTTCGAGTGCGACCGCTACCCGTGTCTGAAGGAGGTGGAGTGCTACGTGTCGCGGCCGACGGAGAAGACGGTCTTCCTGGTGTTCATGTTCGCCGTGAGCGGCATCTGCGTGGTGCTCAACCTGGCCGAGCTCAACCACCTGGGCTGGAGGAAGATCAAGGCGGCCATCCGGGGCGTGCAGGCCCGCAGGAAGTCCATCTGCGAGATCAGGAAGAAGGACATGGCGCACCTCTCTCAGCCGCCCAACCTGGGCCGCACCCAGTCCAGCGAATCAGCCTACGTCTGACGAGGAGGCGACGACAAAGAGAGGAGGAGCGGGATGAATGTGTCAGAGGGAGAATGAATTAATTATGATTTTAATTTAATAAAGACGGTGCGAAGGTCGAGAAGGTGCGACCTGCTCTCTGTGACAGGCGGAACGAAACAGAATGTACAAAGACCAAAACCTCCGGCTCTGTGGGAGCCAAGAGAGACGAGAGAACGAAGAACATCACGACGCGTGAGAGAGAACAAGAGCTTTGTTCTGCAAAGAAATCAACTCAGACGTTTTGATCTCAAGGCGAGATTCTTCAACTGCCATTTTATACTTCTATCTTTTTTAATGAATCACCTTCTCTTTCTGCCCTCGCGCTTCTGGCCTCGGGAAGAACTGAATCCCAGCGGGGCCGGAGGAGAGCGAAATGTGAGGAGGAAGGGGAACAGACGACGAGCTGTTTTTGTGTTCTTTGGCAACATTGGAAGACGACGAGGGGTGTTTGATGCGTCCCATGGTGCTTTTTTTTCTGGACTGTGTCAGCGTCAGTGAGAACGGGAGGACAGGACGGGAGACTGGGACAGAGAGGGTGAGCGGCAACATCATTGAAGGGGGGGACGGAAGGACTGTCAAGGTTGTGACAGACTCAGGAGAAAGGAGGCGAGTTTGGGGAGCGAAAGGCAGAGCAGCAGGGAGACCGAGGGAACATATGAAAGGAGCGAGGTGGGAGAGACGAAGGGAAACGTTCTTCTGTCGCTTCCTGTCCTCGCGTCAGAGTCGGAGGTGGGCCGAAGCCAAAGGAGACCGAGCCGCCTCCGAACAGCGTGTCTTGCCTCCGCTGGAACGCCGTCTCAAGCCAAAACCGAGAGAAAAAGACTGACGGTGTTTATGTTTGGTCTCTTGGCAAATGGCGACTTTAACACAAACACAGCGAGTACCATAAACACTTCTTTTTTTCTCTGTCCTCTCTCCCCCACCTCTTGTTCTCTCCGCTTCACGGCTGGCAGCTATTTGGACCGAGTGACAGCGATGATCCTTGTCGCTTTCCTGCCGCGTAAACTTTGGGGAGGAACTAATGAACAAAGAGGACAAGCACCACCCGGTTAACATCAGTCTCTTGTGAAGCACAAACCAAACGTCCCCCTGTCCAGCATCTTGGAGTGCTAAGAGACGAGGGAGAAACACAAAGAGAGCGGCGGCCTGTGGGAGAGGAGGAACAGATCACTTGACTGCAAACTAATTTTATATAATACGTCACACTGAGTTACAGTCTGTCTTTTTTTTTTTGAGAAAGCGATGGTGCCATTCTCCTTAAGATATTTAATTATTGTTGAAATGTTACATAGAGTATATCATGGTCATATTATTTATCCACTTAGAGTATATCCAAATAGATTTATTTATCTTTGCTGGCGGGTAGGTTGGGAAACCATATTGCTGTTTATTTTTTTGTTTTGTTTTTTTAATGCTGTGTTTAAATGTGTTTTTTTTTGTTTGGTTTTTTTCAATTTTGTTTAGCTTCAAGCGTTTCTCACTGTTTGGAACTGATTCATGAAATGTACGGGGTGGGAAGGGACAAGTTTGTGAACTTTGTTCTAAAAAAAAAAAAAAGCTTAGAGGATGTGCAGCTGGTTTTATAATGGCAACTCTTCAAATGTTACAATTTGGAGGAATCTGACGATTCCAAAGTGACAAACTTAACACGGCAGCGCTCAAACCTGTTACGTGTTCATGAACGAGGCCGGCGTCGAAGGGGAAACTGCTGACTTTGCTTCACGACTGGACTGAAGATTGTCCAGAGTGATCGGCTCATGTTCGTTGGTTTCGGTCGCATTGCAATACTCGACACAACTTACTCAAATTCTATTTGGCATCATCTGAACTAAAACTGTTATATTGTACTTTCCTGGAAAACACTGCTGCTGGTTCACTGCACAAAACCGGCTTTGTGACACAGCCACCGACCAACAACATCTGTACGATCCACCAAGAGTGAAGGAGCGTCCCAAAAACCAGCTGCACAGCTTTCAGCACTAAAGGCCTGCGAGCCTGATCGATAAAGGCATGTTTACATGACGCAATGTTTCTTGAATGATCAAGCTGTGTGTAACTGATGAGTCGTAGCTCTCTAAGGACAGTTGTGGATTCTTTTTTTTTTTTTTTTTGAATCTCAGTGGCTTTTTCTTTTTGTTGCGTTTCTTTTTTTCTGACTGGATTTCGGCATGCATGCATTGTAAGCGAGAAAGTAGGAGAATGACACGAAAGACGCAGAAAAAAACATAAAGAAGACGGAAAAACGTTGCACCTTGATTAACGTAGACGAGTAAGAGAGTGGCAGACTGCAGGAAGCCGTGCTGGGATAAAAGGTTGTGCTTCTGGACACACGCAGACACGCATAAGTGCATAATTTAAAACGGGGAGCTGACACACTGTGAGACGACTGAACCAGATGTAGCAGTGGCTCAGAGAACAGCTGCGAAAAAAAACCAAACTGTGAAAATCTCACACAGCACAGAAACTGAAGCCGCACTGCCATCGCACAATCTTCGAGCTACTCGCTTCTACTCGGCTAAAGTCTACTCGGTTTTGGTTGTTTGATGCTACACCTCGTTGCACGGGGTCGTCAGGGCAAGCTGAAAAATTCGTGACATCATCAACACAATATGCACTGAATAGGTGCACACAGAGAAGCCCCCCACAATCGGACCACCATTCTATGACACATTAGGAGCAGTTAATGCCAAATTTAAATCAGCTCTGAATCCCTCAACAGACATGAAGATATCTGTATGTTGGGAGTCTTTGCCAGCTTAATTATGACAAATTATACAAAAATCTTGATCAAAGTCTAAATTACAATTTCTCCTTTTATACATTTTGATCCTGACTATCAAACTCACCAACCTAAAAATGTGCCAACTTTATGGCCTTATGCAGCTTAACACTGCAGTAGCATCAAAATGTCATGTTCAGCTGGTTCCTTTGAATCCACTTTAAGCCACTTTCTCACTTCTATGATGCATCAAATGAACACCTTAAGGGCTAATTTGCCTTAAAAAGAAACTGTAACTATAGTAATTCATCATTGGCTGCAAGGTCTGCTAATAACATGAAGTGGAACGAGGACCTTGGTAAACCTCGAGTTTTGTACCTCCTCCAGAATTAGCATCGAGGTCGCATGTTGTCATGGTAATTGGCCATCTTTCATCAATGCCACAGCGTTCAGATCACAGGCTGCTGAAGCCAGGAGGTGTAACTCATGGTGGCCTTTGCTTCCTGTTGAAGTTTGGAAAGAAACAATGTTGTGAGTCAGGACCAAAGTATAACGAAGGAGAAAGTCCATGTGAAAGTTTTTTAGGAATTTACTTAATTTTCACTTATTTTTCTGAAGCCTGATGATGATGATCAGTTACCTAACAGGCGACTAACTTTACGCGTCTCCCTGACAGCGCAAACGTTGTACTTTTGATCCCCGGTATCCCGTCGACTCTGGGAACCCTCTCAGGCGAGTAGCCATGACCACCACGAACCCGCCTCAGCCTAAGCTCTGAGTGGTAGCAACAGCTGATGTAGCAGAAGAAATGCCCCCCAACTCACGGTGTGTTCATTCACCCCCACTGTCATAATCTCTGTGATTCTTACAGGTGATTATCCTCGGACTTAGTGTCCGCTGAGGATGTCGGCGGGGGCTCAGTGGGATCTCTGCAGTCTACGAGCAAGAACAAACACACTAGCAGGGCGTGCCGGAAAGCCTAATAATAGAGGTTGAGCTACCCCCTTTGCCCCCCCCCCTTACTTACTGGGAGCGTGTGCTTCGAGCGAAGCTTAACCGGTGACCTTGAGCTTAAAAGCCAAGCCAATGTCCCGGGCTATATGCAGCTCCTGCTGGAGAGTCACTGTGCAGCGCCGCGCTGATCCAATCTCCGCAGGTCAGTCCTGGTGTGACGACTATTTTTACTGAATGGCCAACGCGCTCACGTTCAATGTGCGCCCCCGTTCTGGAGCGAGCAGGCGAGCGGATCGAAACCGTGGGAACGCCGGCGCGGTGCCGCTGTTCTCGGGCTCCTCTGTTATGTCTGGTTTCATTCAGGTTGGAAACACAAACACACGGCGCGGGGACGCACAGGGCCCTGAACGTGTCCTGGTCTTCTTCAGTTTACATTTGTCCACCGCTCATTAGTCACTCCTGCCTCCTGCAGTTACACAATCAGTGAGTCCAGCAGAAAGCAAACACAGGCCCCTGCTCTTCCAACAGTACACCACTCTCTCTCTCTCTCTCTCTCTCTCTCTCTCCAGTCTGCTTTTCTATTTGTCAATGTGAAATTACTTATGCAACTGTTTTTATTTTTAATTTTTTTCTCATTTGCTTATCTTTTTGACTTGTGGGTTCATTTTGTTGTCTGTTGCTCTTTTTGTGCAGTGACATATCAAACAAAAATGTTTTTTATATGTAAAGGAACAAAAAGAAATTTTTAATGTGTGAAAAAAAAAAATCAAGGGTAGAGTATCGAAATATAAGACTAGCAGAAAAACACGTTATATTTCCTCCCTTGCCAAAGTGATATGCAAATCAAAAGATCTTTTTCAAACTGCATGCGTTATGGCTAGAATAAGCATGTTTCTATGTTTTTTCTTCTGCAGCAACTTCAAAGAAAGCCGTTTTTGTTTTTTTAAGAAAAGTCCAAAACTATAAAGTGAAGCTATCACGTCTCAATGCCAAGTGTGTATAATAACTAGTCAGTTCCTCACAGCCAGGCAGACAACACACCAACTCAGCGATGTTTAGACTACCTAATATCTCCCGTCACTTTGAAGAGAGTTCAAAAGCAACAGCAGATCTACTTTAGAGATCATCCGTAGAAGACGTTTTTGATACAGATGCCGGTCACACGAGTAAAACACAGGGTACACAGGAATAGAAGCGTACAGGTAAGCCTACTGACTGCCACCCCGAGATGTCAGGTGCCAGAACATTCCAGGGTCGAGTCCCCAGCACAACGTGTGATTAATCTCCAACTTACAGCCATTTAAACGTGATCTGATTCCGTAGTGAGCGAGGCTCCCTTCGCATAACTCACTGTAGTCCAGCACACTGACAGCAGACTCAGGAAAGGAAACAATGCTGATCTTTTACTCCAATTTTTTCTAGAAAAAAAAATATGATGCTGTTTCTATGTCAACACGTGCAAGAAAATTTTATAGAAAATGGTACTCGCTCGCTCGCGTACTTTCCATTTGCCATCAAACATCTGCCCAGACGAGAAAATCGAGCCTGTTTATTTTACCTGTTCGGTGCTACTGAGGTTGGACTTCTTTACCAAAAAAAATACAAAACAGTATCCAGATACATTCCCTGTCCGTCCAGCACACTACTGCCCACGCACCGCAGGTCATGTAGCAAAACAGGTCTCCTCGAAAAATCAACTCTCGACTGTTACCAGACGGGCGTCTCCGCGCGGGCCGACAGCAGGTACCAAACTCTTTGATGTGCCGCAGGTCAGTAGCAAACAAATCTGAATCCTCAGGACTGCAGCGCGTCACCGAGCTGCTTCATTCATGATGGCAGAGCTCACAAAAGGACCCCATCGCTGTCTGTCCTGCTGCCGGACGGACCTCCAATTTACTTAGAAGTCACGTTATGTAGCCGATGTAAAGGGCTGGTTGGAAAGATGCCCCCCCCCCCCTTATTTATTCAAGGGCTTTGTACTCATGATGAACTAAAAAGCCATAGTTTAAAAAAAATGAAAGGAAGAGAAATCAAACTTGACTTGGAACATTATTTTTTAAAAACACTAAAATGTGCATTCATGGGCCAAGTCCAATCACATTCATATGTAAACCAGTCGTACGGAGACTGAAGCCGTTTTTGCATGTAAATTGAAAAAAATTTAGAAACTTTGTTTAACTGAAAAAAAAGCTTTTCACTGTGTTCAACTGAATGGGAGAAACGTAAGTTGTCGAGCTCCTTCTATGCCCAGCTGTTCAACTACAATCTTAATTTCAATGTAAAATGAAATGCTCCCCCCCCCCTCCTTCCCAACCCCCCCAACTGATACTGGTGCTGTTTCTGTCCTATTCGAGCCGTTTCCTGGTTCGGGAGCGGACCCCCCAGGCCTCCCGCTCCCCCCGCTGATCTGTCATGATATCACTTGTGATGACTTCATCTAATTACACTGAGTGGCAGATTCAGGCAGGGCGGAGGTGAAGCCACCGCCCGGGTTCGATCGACTCGCCGCCGCACATCTCCACTCCTGCCTCTCACTCCAGCACTGCCACCACCGCCACCTTCCAGTGGGGGGGGGGGGGGTCGTGCGAAGTGAGAGTGTGACTGGAGATGGCTTCAGTTTGTTTCCCTGCATCAACTAAGAGCCGCTTGATCGAAACAAGTTGGTGGGCAGTTCATTCCGGTCCACCACTTGTTCGGGAACGGCACCGGCTCCAGACCTCATTGGTGAGAAGCCAGATGTTGCACCAGGAGCGGTGAAATCCACCCGGGGAAGTGTGAGGGGAAGCGGGGGGAGCAATTTCAAGTGTGGCCAATATTTGGCAACCTGTAGTGGTGATCAATATTCAAGAGGCCTAAAATGAAAACTACTGAGGGACTTCTTCTGCATCGCTTCTCTGTAACATCTCAGATGTAAAAAACAAAAACACGGACTGTCAGCAGGAACGGTGGACTACACACTCTTAACACGCTCACGCTTTATAACCTTCATCGGGAAAATCTGCCGTTTCAAGTGGCAGACTTCATGATGTACGTTGAGGAACTTTTTTGTCAAAGGTTCACTGTATATTTCTGACTGGTGTACTGTATGTAAAGACTGAATAAAACCTTGAATGTTACATCGAGCCTGAACTGGCACCGCTGCCTGCTGATTTACGACCTCTGAGCGAGCGCCGTTGATGTGGTTGCCGACTGTGTGCGCGAAAAACGTGAGTGGGCGGATGTGTGACCACGTGGGAATGATGGGATTTAGGGGGGGGGGAGAGAAAAAACACACAAAACAAAACCTGGAAACAACATTGGACGGCATGAAAGAAATTAAACAAATGTGGCTTCAATTCATTGTGATGCTATCTATATATAGCAGGACAGTGTTTGCTGGGGGCTGCGTGCCGTGATGCTTTTTTCTGTAATGACACTTCTGATCTGAATAGGTGATAGTGAAACCTCTCAGCAGGATTAAAACCTTCGGTGCACGGCTGTGACGGGAGGAGGGAGGGCGTGTGTATTCCAGTTTGTCTGTGGATCCGCTTAGGCTTTACCATCGATGTGGGGGGTCCCGCGTCTGACAGCTCTTGACACTTGCAGGGTCCGACCTCCACTGCTGCGATTTTGATCTTTTGTGTGATGCTTTGAAAGGTTGAGATGGCCGCTGAGGTTACATCTGGGTGAAGGTCAATCAGGATCAAGGAGAGGAACCCAGTCAATGGGTGGTACGGTCGTGTGTGTGTGTGTGTGTGTGTGTGTGTGTGTGTGTGTGTTTATATACATTTAACAACAACGTCTCTCAATGTGTTTTTGATGTATGTAAAGCAGTTTGTGTTTGAAATCTTTACACAATGTGTGTGTGTTTGTGTGCATGTGTTTGTGTGCATGTGTGTGTGTGTGTGTGTTTGTGTGTGTGTGTGTGTGTGTGTGTGTGTGTGTGCGTGTGCGTGTGCGCGTGCGTGCGCAACCCCCATCCACCTTCCTCAGCAAGGTCACATGGTGGCTGCGCTGGACTGGGATTGAAGGCTCGTTGCCACAGCGATAAGCCAGCCGGTAATATCTCTAAGCACAGCCAGGATTAGTCCGCCGACAGATGGCCGGCCGCTCAGCGTCACTTCCTGAAACACACTCATACACAGGATTCATATTCACCATCATCATCATCATCATCCTCCTCACCGTTATCGTCCCTTTATCCTTTCGCACCACCTTTGCTTCCGTTGGCACGCAACCGCGCTCGTCCCTCCTCCTCGTCTCGCCTGGACCTGGGAGTGCAGCTGTCCATCTGCGGCGTGTCATCCGTGGCATCGTCAGTGTCATCGTCACTGCAGCAGCAGCAGCAGCCTTCATCATCGCCATTATTACTCATCCTCCTCCTCACAAGCCCACACAGATGCTACCTGTCTTCCCGGGGGGGGGGGGGGGGGGGGGGGGGGGGGGGGGGGGGGGGGGGGGGGGGGGGGGGGGGGGGGGGGGGGGGG
>JAUESE010005876.1:0-10679 GCA_032274725.1 Malacoctenus triangulatus
CCCCCCCCCCCCCCCCCCCCCCCCCCCCCCCCCCCCCCCCCCCCCCCCCCCCCCCCCCCCCCCCCCCCCCCACCAGAGGGAGGGAGCTGGAGATGGAACAGCAAAGACGTGCAGAAGCAAGACGGCACCAGAAAGGCAGTGGAAGCACTGTCAGTGTCGCTGCAAGTGCTTGCTTGGACCTTTCCCGACTCGGCCTCTAGCGAGGGGAAATAAAAAAAAAAGCAGCCTAGCACACCCCCACGATGCCGTGCGTCCGGCCCTGGCGGCTGGGGCCGAGGAGCAGACCTGAGCTGGGAGGCAGCAGAGGAGGAGGAGCAGGAGGAGGCGGCGGCGGCGGCGGGGGGCTGGGGGGCCGCGGCCGAGCCCTGAGAAGCCCTCACTCGGGCCTGGTAGAGCCTCTTAGCAAGGTCCTGCTCATACTGCCTAACATCCTCCTCAAGGCCATAGGGCCTGTGGTGGCCCCCACGAGGCCACGGAGAGGGGAGGGGGAGGGGGGGACAGAGAGGAAGAGGAGGGGAGGAGGAGGAATGGAGAGTACGCCAGAATGCAGGAGGAAGATGGGAGAGGAGGAAGAGTAGAGAGACAGAGAAGGGGGGAAGAAAACCAAAGAATGGAAGATAAAAACAACACATTTAAGAGAGCGAGGAATAATAAAACACCAGTTTTTAGACAGGAGAAAAGGAGCAGGAAGAAAGAACGAGAGAGAGAGATCGACCACCAGGAGGACACCGTCACCAGATTCAAGTTCGACTCTGAACAACTCAGAAACTCCCACTGACGCCGTGTCTTGTCGTCTCCATGTGAGTGCAGACGTCGTATTTACCGTGCTGCCCTCCACATGGCTCGCTTCTCAGCTTCCAGAGCTCGCTTCTCTGCCGGCGACAAGTCCTTGTCGGGGGCCACGGCCAGCTCGGGGCTCTGCATGCGGAGCCGCTCCTGATGCCTGCGCTCGGCTTTGGCCGTGCGGATGGGGGCGGCCGACTCCCCCGGGTACGCCGGGATCAGCCTGGCAGGGACGGAAAAAGCGGTGATGAGTGATGCGGCCGGAAACGGCAGCGCGGTGGCTCTTCCTGGAGTCTGTCTGCCGTTACCCCGTCATGGAGTTGGGTCTCTGCTCCAGTCGGAAGCTGTCCTCCAGTGAATTCCTCTGAGAGTCTCCCTTCCCGTCCACCGACGAAGGCCTTGGAGGAAAAACCGACGAGTCAGCGACGGAAGAAACGTAAAGATGGCGTCTGACGACGCGGTGGCGTTTCTCACCCTGAGCTGCCGCAGAAGCTGGGCGGCGTGCCGCTGTAGTTGGGGGGCGTGGAGCAGTGCGGCGACGGGGAAGACACCGGCTCCACCTTGTACTCCACTCCGTCCAGCAACACCTTCCCGCTGGCCTTCATCTGGGCCACCTGCTTGGCCAGGTCCTCCTCCTCGTCCTCCTCGTCCTCATCCAGCAGGTACTCCCGCGCCCGCTGATCAAACTTCCTCGCTGGAGAGCGTCGGAGGGGGGGGGGGTGTGACGACGATCGGTCAGACATGTTGGTTGGAAGCGGGACGGATCGTTTTCGGAGACGGCGCGAACACAAACCTTCTTCCTCCCTCATTTTCTTGAGGTCGTCCTCTCCGACGAGCGACACTCGGGGTTTGGGCTTGTCTGGGGTCTGCTGCTTCACGTCGATCTCAAAGTACTTCTGGCGGTCCCTGAAGGAACGCTGCTCTGGGCTGTCCTTACCACTGGGAGAGGGAGTCTGTGAGGAAAAGGTCAAAACATCAGTCGCACCTGAACATCTGCAGCAGGAGGAGAAATTGAGGTTTTGCAGAAGAAAGAATCAAAGAAAAAAACAAGAAGGCTAAATCAGGCGTCCAATCAGAACCCAGCACCATGAAGCTGATTTCAGTTCACTTGCAGCCCCCCTTTATTGACAGAAGCGCCACCACCAGTCAAGCCAAGCGCGCCGCAGCCCCGCCAAGGGAAAAAAAAAGGGTGCGGCCCCGGCCGCGGCAGGAGGTGGCGGGTACCTGCAGGTCCAGGGTGGGCCTGGAGTGGCGAGGCACTGCTGCCAGGCTCAAATACTCCCGACGCTCGGGTGAGGAGAGGGGCAGCCGGGGGGAGACCGGGCCGGACCCCTCCGCACCGTCGGGGTCATCGAAAACCTCGTTGACCAAATCAGGCTGAAAGGGCCACAGAGTTCATTACCGGACTGGGAGGGAGTCTTAGACTTTATCTGGTCCTGCCCGTCATGTCATCAGAACGTTAAGTGATAAATATGCTCGTAAAACTGCTGCGAAAAACATCAAAGATCAATGAAAGTTTGCTGGTCTGAGGGGAAATAAAACAGAAAGGAAAAAAAAAAACTAGGTGAAGCTTCTGGTTCAGGTTCAGACGAGAATGTTGAGCTGTTGTTGGATGCAGGTGCGGTTCTGGTTCTGGTCTTCGTGCCGTCTGATTGGCCGTGTTCTCGACACGCAACGACGGGAGGCTGAATTTGAAATTCCGCGCGACACGTTGCGCTCTCGGCGTGTTCACTCACCTCTGGAGAAGGCGTTTGTTTCGGGTGGAAGTTGTTCTTCACGCCGTACAGCTCCTGTCAGCAGAGCGGGACGCAGCGTTAACATGACGCCCGAGGATCGACAGAGAGAGAGAGAGAGAGAGAGAGAGAGAGAGAGAGAGACACGGAGCAGGCAGGAGACGGTGCACAGAGAGAGGAGGGACTGAGCGTTAGTGCACGAGCCACACACGGATGGATGGATGGTTCGAGAGTCAACAACCGACACGACAGACGATGGACGGTGGAGCACGGAAAAAAAAAAAAACAACCCCGATGATGAAACGCATTCCACACGTCACAGCACGTCACAGGCTCCACCCCTCCCAGACGATGCGCGGGCTTAGCTGAGGAGGGAGGAGTAGAGGGGGGAGAAAGGAGGGGGGGGCGGGACCAACCACTCAGCACAGCCTGCTTGGGTGGTGGTTTGTGACCCGGTGGCGTCCGGGCAGCGCGGCCTACCTGCGGCGGCTCCAGCACTGCCAGTGAGCGAGGCACGGCGGCAAACGCCTTGTATGCCTGCTTGACATTCATGGGGAACTCGTCGGGCGAGGTGGGGGAGGGGGCGCCAGGCTGCAGCGGGTGGGTGGGGGGGGGGAGGGTGGTGTCAGGGAAGTCGACAGAAGGAGGGGTGATGAAGAAAGGTCCATAATGTGGTAAAAGGAGGCGAAGGGGAAGGAGGAGAAGAGGGAGAGGACGGACAGAGACACGAAGGAGAGGGCAGACGATGAAAAAAAACCAGCAGAGTTGAGGAACACTGAGGAGGAGATCAGGTGAGCAGCATGGCGGCTGGTTTCATGTGAGAGAGGAGGGAGGTATGCCAGAGACAGACAGACATGTAGGGCTTGGAGAGGTCCCAGCTGAGACTTTTTCGGCGTGAGCACCTTCGCGACTCAACCAGGAGAGTTTCTCCGTCTAATCAGAGGAGCGTCTGGTGCGTTCAGGAGCACAGATGTGACTCCGGTGACTCCCAGGAAGGCCTGGGAGTCACAGAGACGCTCCTGCTTTTATTTTGCAACGAACTAAAGTTCTTTGGTTTTCGAGCTTCTTTGGAAACAAAAAAAAAAAAGTCGCGGGGGTTTTTAACTTAAACGAGGTGTAACTGCTGAGAGACACCGCGGCAGCGTCAAAGTGGGGGGGGGGGGGCTGTGCAGTGGCGGTCAGCAGCACGCCGACGGGCGAATAGAGAGCAGCCCTACGTGGTGGTGAGGGGTCTTACAGAGGTCTGGGAGTTGAAGGGGGAGGGACCATGCTGAAAGGGGTTGGGGCTGCGGCCTTCGGGGGTGGCGGGGGAGGTGCTCGGCCGCACGCGCCCGACAGGTTGGATGGCACCGGGTCGCGTCTGCAAAGGAAGAGGACAGCAGATGTTTAGGGAGCGAACGGCGAGGCTGGAGGTGAATGAGAACGGAAGGTGAACGGTGGATGAATGGAGAGTAGGTTTGTTTGCAGATCAAGTGTAAGTAGAGCAGGTTGTTCACAGCAACCGGGGAAGGAAGAGCATTTCAGTGATGAGGACAAAAATTCTTGTTTTTGTTATGAATTAAAAGTCTTTGTTTCAGAATAAGATCCAAATATAAAAGACATGATTGCACAGGTTCAGGGGTGATTCTGGGCTGCGTCGACACTCACTGATGATGGGGAGATGTCCTTGGCGATGGGGGTGGAGCTGTAATGAATGTTTGCCTGCAAAGAAAATCCAAATAAATCCATGATCGCGACAACAAAAGTGCAGGATCAGCGACTTCCTGCGGCACCCACAATGTTCACCTCGAGCTAATCCGATCACCAAATGTTGCCGTATCGTTACTGACGGCTGCGCAAAACAACAACAGACTCATTTGGGAACCGTTGTGAGAAAATATCAGGCCACAGCCGGTCAGTAAAGACACGACGGACAAGCCGCCTGCGTTCTGCTTCCTCCACACAACGAATGCACATCCAGTCTGCATGAGGCAAAGCACCGCGGGGGGGGGGGTCAGCTGGCCGACCGAGAAGCACTCACATGCTTTTCAGACCCGCATCTCAACTCGTTATTGTTTCTATTGTCGGGCAGAGCTCTGGGAGCAGCGTGTGCTTCAGTTGGAAATAAAAACCCCAGGCCAGAGCAGAGAGGGGGTTACGAGCCCCCACTTACGAAGCGAGTCTCTCTGCCTGCACACGGCGTGCTGCTGGGAGAGTGGTGGCTGGGCTAAGGGTGGGAGTAGAGGTCAAGAGGGTCAATTACCTCCCCTAAAGAGCGAGAGGTGGTTCATGGAAAAAGGAGAACATAAAGTAAAAGATGGCGTGAGAGTGGGGCGGAGTTATGATGGAGGAGTGCTGGGAGTGGAGCGCTGCTCACCGGCTGGATGGTGGGAGAGTACGGCGCTTCCCTGATCGGGCTGTCCGTCCTGGGGAAGTCAGAGGAAGGTGCCTGGAAGAACAAAAACGCTGCTGCTTAGTTTCAGTGGGAAGGGAAAAAAAAACACGGACTGCAGTGGTTAATTCATGGGTTGATCTCCCGGCAACAAACAAACAAGCTGCTGCTAGTAAACATGCTGTTCCCGGTGCCTCCTGCAGGTCGTGTTCCTCGGTGACTTATGACCCCGCTAACAGCTGTCGGCTCGCACATTCCTGCCGATCCTGAGTGTGCAGTGACGAATACTGACCCAGGTTCAGCACGCTGGCTGATCACAGCACTAGACATGCAGCAGCTCAGCCGGGGGGGGGTTCAAACATAGAGGGGATGCCTTCTTCCGAGTCTTTCTTTGGACCTCTGGAGACACCAAAGCCAAAGGTGTCAGGCTTTCCTGTGTTCTTGTAAGAAACGATCCTTTTTGACCAAAAAATGATGGGACAGGATGTTGTTACTTGGTTACATCGCCGCAGCTTTTGTACGGTTTCCGAAACTGCCGCTCAGACACACGTGAACAAACCACAGCATGCCTCCTTCACAGCACACGCAGGCAGGCGTCTTGCCTTGCTGAACAACCACGGCTTCAGCTGGCCCTGCCGGCCGTAGCCCACCGGGGGCCCCGACAGGCCCTTTCCTCTGCGGTTGGCCACCAAGAAAGGGTTCTCGCTGAAGCAGATGGGCTGGGAGTCCACCAGGCACTCCTCTTCGGCCGCCTCCTCCTCCTCCTCCTCTCCCTCGGGTAGGAATGTAGACATTGAATTGATGGTCGTGGACGAGCCGGCGCTCTCCGCGGTGGACGTCCCGTTGGCCGTGAACTGAGCTCCATGGAAGTAATCCTGCTCCGTGTTCAGACCGAGTGAGGACTCCGGGTCCGTGTGGCTGAGGGGGTTTGTGGGCTGACTGAACCCAAAGCCCAGAGGCTCTAAAGGGGCTCCGTACTGGGCCTGCAGGGGGGCCTCCATCAGAGTAACAGAGGACTGAGCAGGAGAGGAAAGAGGGAGGACACACACCATGAAGGGACGGGACAGAGACGGGGAAACTGATGCAAATCCACGATAAGAAACTCGGAATAAAGTCCTAAAGATGTCAAACCCAAAGAGAAGAAAACTGATGAGGAGGCTCACTGTCACTTCACTGTTTGGACTTGTGTAACACTAACACTGAACGGACTCACTAAATCTTCACTGGAAGATGAGGAGCCGAATGCTGACACAGATTTTCTCCTGTTAACTGAAACTGATGAAAAATATCAGCTTTATGTCCTTTTCTTTATCACATCCAAACCCAGCAGGAACAATAAACACGGCTTCGACTGTCGCTGCAACTTTCCACTTTTCTTTTTACTTTTTAGTGTCATTTTAAGGTGAAGTAGGCATCAAACTACACCTTTTCTTTTCAAGCTTTCCGATTGTCTGGTGGAGTTCACACTGTCAGGGTATTTTTAAAACTACAACGTCCCACAGATCAGGGATCTGTGTTAAGATGTCCCGTAGGAGGAGCAGAACAAGATTTAGGCTGTAAAACCAGATCCAACCTGCACAGAAAGGAAAACTTAACTTCATCTTTGAAGGCAGACGTTGTCTGTGTGCATGAGTGATCCACTCAGGGATTATTTGGGAGGTGACATAATGAAGTGAATAGAGAATCTGAAATAAAATAAGAGGGTGAATTCCTGCGTCTGGCTGCGAGCGTCTGTAAATAGATGCTTGACACTGAAGCCTGGTGAAGCTAAAAAGAGCCGCTTGCATCACTAAATCTTTCCTGAAGCCTTTAAGATAAGTTTCTCTGCGCCCATCATTCAAGACTGAGCTGCTTCCAGCAGCGCTGCAGCGCAGCCTCTTCGTTTTCTGCTGGAAATAAACACATAACACGAACCTTCAACTGAGACTTTTCAAGAAAATGTCTTCGGGTCAACCCTCAAAAACGCTGACCTCATTGTGAAATGACCTTGACACATTTCGTGATAACCGGAGCAGCCCTTGAACGCAGCGTCTATAAGAGTCTGCGGTGGGGTGAGGGTCAGCGGGCTGGAATGCGAGCCGGTGGCCTTTTGGCACTGGCGCTGACTGCGAGGGGACAGCTGCTGTTTCTGTGAGAGAGGAGAGGCAGGCCGCTCGCTCGCTATCGACATGTCGACTGGCTGAGCTGTCGGCAGACGTGTCGGGAAAGAGCGGCACGTCAGAAGGGACCAGGAAGTCCCAAAACACCTCGACTACGAAGCACAGTGCTTCCAAGAAGTACTCTGAAACAAAACTGCAGCTCATGGAAATGTGGATTCGCACGTTTTAGAAAATTAGAAACAGAATATGAGATGATTCCTAAAAACCTTTACTCTTTTCGAGGTATCAGATGTTACTAAATTGATTTTTATGGATTACACAGTTTAAACAAGGCGTTTAAATCTTCTAAACTTCACCTGCGTAATGATATTAACCTCATTATAGCAAACTTCCCTTCAGACCGGCTTCATGTCAGCTCTCGAGCCTGAACCTCTATTTTTAGTCCGTCCCTTCATCTTCAAGAGGACAGAAAATGATAAACATTTATGCACCAAACTGACTGACATTAGGTTTGTGCTACAGTGTGAGCAGGACCACGTGTGGAGGGGGTGGTGGGGGGGTCACAAGTCCATTCTGTAACAACAGCTGCCTGGGATATGTAGGTTAGGTCCTGTTGCAGCGACAGGAGACAGACCCACAAGTAGGACACACACATCAAGTGTTTCTGGAGTTCCGATAAACAAAAAACAAGCTACTTAAAACTTATAAATGAAACTAAGTCTCTTCAGAATTTTGTCAAGACTTCAATAAAATTTTCTGAGATGACTCTGGCAAAATCAAGAGTAACACAAAGAACAGGAAGGAGAACAGACGGAGAGAAGAAAGAGGGCGACACATCGGCGCGGTTCCAGTCCACGTTCGGTCTGTATACTCACTGTCGGACGGTAACGCGACGGCACTGTAAGTCCACTCAAACGCGCTCCAGCGAGGATTTGGGGAGTCGAGCCTCAACGCTCGTCCGCTCGTCTGGGAAGACGCCCTCCCTCCCCGTTCGTCCGCCCGACGACACACCCTCCCACCCCACACACTCCATCCCACTCAGAGCCAGATGCAGGTTTAAAATATCGCCGAGGAGAGGCCGGCTGATAGTGGGCAGCTGTCCCCTTCCCCCACCTCGCTCACCACCGCCCCCCCCACACTTCTGCTTTTTTAGCAGCCGGACGGTGGCTGTCCTCCTCCTGTCTTCCAAGTCTTTCTTCTTCTCCACAAAGACTTCATCAAGAGTTTTTTCTTCTCCAATGAAACTCTCTTCTGCTCATCTTGTTTCTTCGCCACAGTTGTGCCAAACTGACTCGATGTTGCCTGGTTTTGGTCTGGATTTGCCACCAACAGTGCTGACTTGGAGTTGCACACTTAAAGGGAACCTAAATTGTCCTGGAGGAGCAACTGGTTTCAACAAAGACGCCTATTTTGAGCTCTGAAGGCCACTTCCAACACGGGCCACACACAGAATGTCAGAGGTTTACAACCCAAGAGGGCCGCAAATGTTCTCAGACGCAGAAAATCGAGGCGACGGCGTTAATTCAAGTCTAACCTCTGTCCTACTGACAGGGGGGGGGGGGTGAAGGGGGACTCACCCTGTTGACCTTCTGCAGACTGGTGGTGGGCAGCGCAGCCAAGGTTTTGTAGTCAAGTTTAAGGGGTCCAGTGCCGATGTTCTGATGGGAAACAGACACACACAGAGGTGAGAGGAGATCTGGGCTGACGCTCATGTTACAGCGTCCCAGCACAGGAGGAATAGTGTTGGGTTGTTTGTCTTCAGGAAGTTACATTTAGTTAGGATTACTTTTCAAAATTGTGGATTTAACTTGTGGATTGTGTTAAAAAAAAGTGATACTATTGATAAGATGTTGGCAGCAGCTCTGAGGGGGTTCGCGGCTGAGTTGCAGCTCTGCGCGGGCGGTTCACCCGAGACGCTGCCGATGAGGAGAGTCTCACCTCCGTCTCCTCTTCTAGCAGGCGAGTTGCCTCCTCCCGCTCCAAGCGCATACGCTCCTTCACCGAGAGAGGAAGGGCAGGAGCAGAGGACAGGAGGGAAGACACCCACCCACACACACAGCCACACAGTGATGCGATGACAGCGGGGGGGAAACGGGTGGAAGGAGGAGTATTATGGAGGGGGAGGGAAGTGGGGAAATAAAAGGGTGGAGGAGGAGGAGGAGGAATGGAGATGGGATGATTGGATGATTTTATATCACACCAAACACGCCAAGAGGAGAAAGAGGTGAAAGAGAAAAAACAGGAGGGAAAGAGAAGGATAGAATCCACACGCATTAGAAAGTATTCTACTCATTAGCTACGGGAGCAGAAACAGCATGCAAGGTAGGACATTGCAGGAGTAGCTCAGTTGATCCTCACACAGAGTGCAGAGGAGAAGCTGCTTCCGACCGATAACACACAAACAGGAGCGTCTCTAAAGCTCCTCTCTGCAGACGCAGCTTCGGATGGTTCCGAGGTTTGACAGAGGGAAATAAAAAGCGAACTGTCTCCGCATCGATCGGACTGAAACGGTTCTACTTCGAGCTTCCAGGAGTGGCTTCCTGGTCCGACTCACCACTTTCTCCATCTCTTCTCGCTCCCACTGCGACGTCTCTCTCACCATCTCCGACTCCTGCGGAAAGAGCCACAGCAACGGACGTCAGAGCCGGACCCCGTCCCCGCGTGTGGGCCCCCCGACCGGAGGGCTTGCGAGAAATGGGCTCATTGATGCAAACGTGGCGCAGAGGAACAACAGAGGCGCGGGGGCGTTCGGTAAAACCAGCAGAGCCCCAAACATTCCTCTGGAGCGGGCACTCTCCCAAAAGCGAATCGGGACAAAATAAACAACTGTGTTGGCGCATTCTGGGCGCTGTGGTGGAAAGATGGCGAGGTGTGATGCGCATGGCCAGAGCCGTGTGAGATTGTGCTGAACACTGATATGAGAAGAGAGCTTTACTGTGGCAGAGCGACAGTCAACAAGTGTAGAGGCAGGTTTGTTTGTTTTAACCAAATGTTGTTTTTGAAGCAGAGTATCAGAGATTTAGGCCACAACGAAGCTGAATTAATCAAAATCAGCACAGATGGCAGTTGTGTGGTATAATAAGTGGATAATCTCTCTCGTACCTTCTGCATTATGTCGATCTCCTCTGGGCTCAGGTCTCTGTCGATGGAAGAGATGCTCTCCATGCTGTTTTTGCGTACGATTCCACCCGCAAACGGGTTGGCGATGATGCCGGGAGACGCCTGAAACAAACCACAGATTCGGCTCAGTTCAGGAAAAGTTTCGCGTTCGGTATTACCGAAGCAATAAAGGAAGGAGCGAGACGCTGAAATGGAAAAAAGCCTCGCTGCCTCACCTCCACGGCAGCCACTTTGCGCGGGTCGAAGCCGTCGCACACCAGCATGACCAGGGAGTCGCCGACGGCCCGGAGAACTCGCACCGCCTCCGTGTGCGTCATCCCCAGCAGGCTGTGGTTGTTCACCTCCAGGATGCGCATTCCCACCTGCAGCCGCGCGTCTCTCGCCGCGGCGCCGGTCGAACTCACCTGCCGAGTCACAAACAAGCGTCACCGAAACCTCACCAAAAACGCTTCGTGGAAAGATTCGCTGATTTAGTAGTTCAAGAACCTTTGAGATGGTTCCATCAATGCAAGGCTTCAACTAATCCAGTTCAAGGTTATCCACCGTTTACACTTCTCTAAGACTAAATTGAAC
>JAUESE010005935.1:0-10670 GCA_032274725.1 Malacoctenus triangulatus
TGTGTGTGTGTGTGTGTGTGTGTGTGTGTGTGTGTGTGTGTGTGTGTGTGTGTGTGTGTGTGTGTGTGTGTTTTATCAGCCATCAGTGGAAAATGCAGCAGTGTGATTCTGTCCAGCAAACTATATCTGACATTAACACAGAGTTGTCCAGAATCACCCACACTCCCTCTTCCAAAAAAAGCTTGGCTTGACCTTCACAAGGGACGTTGATTCATTCCCAACACTGAGCGGAGCCTGTTTGATGTGGTGAAAGCTTTCCTTAAATGGATGATTTGTTTGACTGCCATCTAGGGGATGATTCTGTCCAGGATGCAAAGTTTGATACTTAACAAACACTGACTGCATTTCATGTCCTCCTCACTGCATGTCCCAAGCTTGCAGTAGATAGAAATAAATAGTCCATTATATAACTTACATACAGGAGCTGGAGTGAAGCCCACAGTGCATCTGAGTCAGTCGAATTCCATTTTTGCTGTGTCCGAACTGAAGTCTATGGTTATAAATTGTATGGAGGTTTTATTCCCTTATTAATTATAGGTGCGATTTGTACAATGCTTCTTATACAAAATTCACACTGCAGTCTCCCCTTCCTTTTAGGAGCAAAATACCTTTAAGTGGAAAATGGACCATATTTCAGTAGTCTCAAAGTGTTCCACTGATAATCTCAGCCACATACACATTCAGACACATGTTAACACAGCAGTAATGATGCAGCTGCCATGCAAAGCGCATCCAAGGGGAGCAAAATGTGATTCAGATTTTGCTGAGGACACGAAGGCACTCGGGATGGTGGATTAAGGTAAAGTGACCATCAAACTGAGGCTCCATCTGAGCCACAGTCACGCTTCGCATAGTGTGTATCTGCTATTTTAAAGATGAAAGTGTCACGCAAGGGACAGTGACAACCGACACTTTACAAGTGAGGAGAACAACTAAGTAACAGAGTGAATTGTCGACACTGCGATAGTACATCTGAACTGAAGTTATTACGCAACTGAACTGGTCAGTCCCCCTTTTGAAACAATGTTAATGTGACACTAATGATGCTGACAATACCTCATATGGAGTTGCCAACCACACCACTTAGGTATAACGTGATGACCACTGACAGACGTGACTTACTTTGGTGTGGCACTAGTTGATGGTTGGAATATAGGTGGAATCTATAAGGCTGCCAGTAAACACTTTGTTCCTGAAGTTGATGTTGTATGGGATGTGAACAAGTACGTTTTGTGTTTAAAGAGTACTGGACACTTGGAGACGAGACACTTGGACTATTCTTGGACATGTGGACACTTGGACTATTCTGAAACTAAATACTTGAACTGTATTCTGTTCCAGAATTTAGACAGCCAATAAAATTGATTCAATAGTACCTGTTTCCCGAGGTATTGATTGCTGGATCGGCTAACTGTATTGTGTATTGTTGTAGTATCATTGAGAAGTCCTTTGGGTTAAAATAGGACGGCTGCATTTGGATTTCTGCTCAAGTGAACCAAAAAATTGTTTTTTTTCCCTCAAGAATCAGTAAATTTTGTTTCTTGTGACATCTGAGATGTTGATGGGAAAACAGGGAAAAGTTAAACTAATTAAATTTCCAAATCATTGCACTTAATTTCTTTTTTCAAATTTTAAATCTATCTTTTACACAATATCCTTTTGTTGGAGTCGTGGTTTTATGCTCCACCGTCGAAAAAGGGAAAGCTGTGGCAAAGCGTCTCCTCACACCAGGCTGAGAAATCTTGCCAGGAGCCAAGATGTTCGAGAGACAAATGACTATTAGATGTCAAACCAGGGCTGTTAACCTCACGCCTCTTAAAGAGCAGTTTAATGCAATGTTTGTGAGCTTGCTCTATCCTCACATGGCCTACAGCTTTGCAGGCAGAAGACATCCAGCGACAGTAAATCGTTGGCTGGCCATGAATAATGATCCTGATTTCAGGCTCGGTTTGTGCTCAGTAGAGAACAATTTGATCAATACTGCTCCTTTAAGAGCTTAAAGACCTGTCCATTTGTCCACTGTCCTTAATTACGACCTTTCAGGTGTCTCTAAGCTGTAGTGTGTGATCTGAGAGGTTGTGTGGTAGTTTTGTTCTTTAAAGGTGTCCACCTTTTTGTTGTTATGTAGCGGCTTTTTGAAATTTAAGAGTATTGCCAACTTGTGTCTTTAATATAAACATGAAACTTCTTTGTATTAAACTATGTTGGCTGTTTAGAAAATTTCTTCAAAATCCTTTAAAGACACACTACGTAGCTTTTAGTCCTAAAAAATATGCTTTTCTGACTCGTTTTGATGGCACACCAACCTCCATTAAGCATATTTTTCCAGCCATCACTACCCAGTGGCGTCCCGCGGCTGAGCCACTGCACTATGTAACTTTGGGTCTCCGGGATGCCACCTGCATTTCGCTTTACGGCACTTAGGTCACATACTAACAACCGTATACAAGCACACCCGGCTGCGGCTAGAACCAGACACTGTGCACAATGGCTAATCCAGCAAAGAAACCTAAGAAAACATTGTCGGAGCAAGCAAGAAAACGGAAGCAAGAAAGCGATGGAACGAGAGACAAGACGAGAGTCAGCATTGGTTTGGCATTCACTCGCTGGAGAGAACTGAGAGAAAGAACGGGGTGCAAGACGAATGCAGAATTAGCCTTGTTGCTGTTGGATCGGTGAATAAAAACTGTTGGCCACATTGTTTTTGTGTGATAGTGTTTGCTCTCTTGTAATGAAATCTACCCTTGTCAACAGCCTTGCGGTCGAAAGGGCTCTTGCCATGGTTTGGCCAACAAGTCTGTGTTATTGTGGCTCAATGCAGTGGTGGCTAAACGCGTAGCTTAGCATATGCTAATCTTTTTTTATGTCTTGTGAATATACTGTACCTTGTCGCTGGACATTGCAGCATTTTATGCACTCATCAGGTGTATGAGCATCATAGCAGTTTGGGCAATGACTTCAACTCGCAAAGTGCCGCTGACAAGGCGCACAGATGAACGTTTGGTTTGACGACAGTATCGTACCATCCTAGGACTTTAGGGGGCGATAGAGAGAAAAAATCTGCAAAGTTCCGTACTGTGTCTTTAAAACTCTAAAATGTTCATTTTCATAAAAAAAATCCAAGCTTCTTTTTACTGCTCATAAAAATGCAATACCAAGCTTTTTTATTTGTATATATACTGAATTTTTCAGTGATAATGTCTCCATTTTTTCACCTTTAAATAATAAGGATGAATCAGAGTTGCAGCCCATAATTAAAACAGAGTGCATCTCTGCTATCTTAACCTGAAGGACTCTGTCACATTCTACCGATCAATATATTGCTCTTGACTTCAGGCCCCACGGGGCATAAACTCCACAAGAACCCATCCATCCCACTGTGTCATCAGTTGTTAATGTGGTTTACCTTCCCATGAGTCAGGCATCGCAATGACAGCCTGTCAACGTCCAGATTTTAGCTACTCTGATGGTAAACAACTTGTCCCAAGTTCTCAACACCCAGCCAGCGCCTGCCAAGGCCTCCCATCAATAAGCAGCTGCAACACCAGCGGCTTTGAAATCTTTGTCGATCACATCCTTCAACTATAGCACCAATATTATTGCCCCTGAACACAATGTTAGGATGCTGAAATTGTTGATGGATTACTAATGACGTGTACAGCTACAACTGACTTAATAAACAAGAAGCTGAGCCCAGAAAAATAAGCATTTCAGTTTTTGATACTGTCAACCTCTTGACGTTGATTAAATTTTTTTCAACTTGTTACTTTTAAACAGACAACTTAGATAAATAAACAACCACACAATAAAATGTGAAATGTAACTCCTATTTTGTGGAGACACCTGCTGCGTTTCTTCCTCTCATGTCTTAGAAAACCAATCAGACAACTGACAGTATGTCTGCAGTTTATGCCTGCAGAACTCAAATACTTTCAAATATTCCGTAAGTGAGAGACTTACATTGCTTGTTTCTTTCAATGTTACAAGATCTTTCAGTTTCTCATACACATGCAGGCGAATTCAGCGTCCTAGATTAGAAACAATAGCTACCTAAAGTTTGACTGATACAAAAGACTGCAAGAGTAAGACTTGTACACAAACCAACACAACTGGACTTAGTGGTCTATCAGTTCAACCTGCTGAAAATACGTTCAGGTTTGCTGGGTGATGTTAAATGTTTGAAAAGCATAAAAATTTAGTCAGTTGAATTAATTGCACCATCCATTATAAGAGAAATGTCAGTATGCAAATCATTAAGAATAAATAAATGGTTATACACAGCATTAGGGCTCACATTGTGCTCTTCTGAATTCATTTTGGTTTATTGTTCTTTAATTTCTCAGTGCTTGAGTGGGACTTGTTTTGAATTTGTTTTAGGTTCCGGGGCTTCTTGTGTCTCTGTCTTAAACCACACAATCTTATGAGCTGACTTGTTCTCTCTGGCAAATGCAGACTTATGGAAAGTGTCCATTAAGTGCTCAATAGGGGAGCCCACATGCACTCAATGATTTCACAGTGGGGAAACTACTGAGCCTTTTTAGGCTGATTGGTAACTGCACTGAAATTCTGCGCTGTGTGATGACACTGGAGTGGACCCATCTCCCACGTCAATTCAGACGCAGCCTTTCCACCTGCCCTGTGCACAGATTGATTGGCCTTCCTAGAGTGTCTTCTCACCTCAGTTGTGCATTCATCATTTATTAGATTGTCTTTGAGATGTTTGGGTCTCAGCGTCTCATTTTCTAATTTTGATTTTGCTTGAGGCAGTGGAACTGTGTTTTTTCTCTCTTTTTACAGTCAAAAACTGATCTGAACATATTCATTAGCTTTTTACTGTTAGAGAAGGTTTTACTTGTAACCTGCTGTTCAGTCTTAAAATCTTAGCTTGACAGATGTATATGCACTACAAAAAGAATCATGTTCTGTTAAAAAAATCTCAGGAGAAACTTCCTGCTCCTCTTCTCTCTCCCTCTCACACTGTCTGTCTCTCTCCTGTGAGAAACCAACCAAATATTTGGACTCACTCTTAGCTTGACTTTTGGACCTTTGCAATAGCAGTTTGGAGGTTATTTCAAGCCTCTTTTGACAGTTTGTCTACCCTCTGGCTTGTCAAATGAAAAGGGGTAATCTGCAGAGCCTCATTTCTGGAGGCTGGTCAGCTTGAAGAGAAGTCTGCTTTGGGTTTTTGTCAGGTCCCTTTGTAGACCTACCGGCAAAGCAATTTTTAGCACCAGACAAAGGTGTAGACGAACCAAAAGTCTAAAGAGCAGTTTCTGAGCGGACATAAATGGTACCATTAAAAATACCACTTTTGTGCATGAAGTAAAAACATCCATTATACAGGGACTAAACGACAGACAGGAAGCTTGGATTTTCAACAGGATGTTCAAAATACTGACTATTTTCTTTGAATACAAAAAGCTGTATTTTTTTAAAAAATTCAATTTTTGCCATCTTTTGAAAATGTTATTTACAAATTACACATTTTTTCAATAATAAGAAAAGAATTCACCGTTGGACAAAATTATTATTATTAATTTATTTTTTCCATGTTGATATTTCAGGGACAGCGGGCATCACAAGACAACCCAGATAACTCAGTGTAACCATTTCCTCCTCATCCTTTTCTGTTCTAAGTTGTTCATGCATATAGGACTTGTACTTGCAGTTGAATGTGCAGGCTGAGAATGTCTCTTTTTAGGGTCAGCTCCTCCATCTCCAGGTCAGTCTCATACAAGAAATGCATGGCTGCCGACACTTTATCATCGTCACTCAAGCCGTATCTTACCATAACGCTTGAAAATGATCCTGGTATTCTATAATTTATTGCTCTTCTGAGTCTCATTTTAGACCCTTTGCCCTCAGTGTGATACCACACAGGCACCTTGAATGCCATTGTTCAATGACCACCCCGGCCCCCCCCCCCCCCCCCCCCCCCCCCAAAAAAAAAAAAAAAAAAATTGATTGTGGTGGAAAGCAGAAATGAAGCCTCAATCCTCAGCTGCTCTTGCTCAGGCTTGCCATGAAGGCGATGACAATAATTGCTTATGAGACACCTTGGTGAGCCCAATGCCCAGTGGACACAGCTCTGACTCTGATTACTACAGGACTCAATATATTGTACCTGACAGTGTCACAAGAGCACAATACCATGCAGGATGCATCCTAGAGAACATGCTAATAAGGCAGTTCTAAGTCCAAGCAGCACATCTGAACGCAGTGGGAAAACTGGCTGTTATATAACGCGACGTGTGCATCGCCACAAGAAGCTCTGTTTAATTTGCTTTGTGTAGCCAAAACTCACTGACATTCATTATATGAAAGATCAAAGGATAAGGTTGAATTGTGCAGTTAATACTCAGTGCCCAGCCTGAAACAGGCCATATAGCTGTGTAGTTATTGGATTCTGTCTCAATGGAAACTGGTAATGGTATTTCACAAAACTTAGACATGAGTCTTGCACACCTTTTTTTATAATCACTGCTGCACCCAGCAATAGACGATAAACGGTGCTCTTTTTGACATAAAGTATTTTGTTTTTGTGACAGCTCTCAAAATATTGTCACACAAATTATCTGGACAAAATTTGTTGTTAGGTATGATTATGTTAGGTTTAGTGAAGTTCCACAAGTAAATAGTTTAACTGAAGGTTTTTTTCTCATTGAAAAGAGTGAGCAGGAAATTTAAAGGTTAAACATTCTACATTCAGGCCAAACCCATTATCAATGAGAACTTGTTGTAATAGTTGCAAATAAATTGCTTAAAATGCTTTGACACTTCACTTCTCCAAGGAAACCCTCGGCTGATGTGGATACTTTGGTGGTCAAGGATGCTGCTGTACTGGGATGTTAAAGTTCTCCCAAAGGTGATTAATCAAGGAAGAGTCTTTTGAATCTGAAGGTTGCATTATATAAATGTTTCTGTGTGCTTGGCAATCAGAACTTTGTACTCAACAGACAATTGTTTGCAAAAATATTCCATTGAGGTGTTTCTGGCGGCTCGGGCTTATTAGCAGCTTGAATCAGAGTATGAACTGGGAAACAGCTTTAAATGGTGAATCCATGTTCCAATATGGTCTCATTAAGCATAATGTGAACCAGAATCTCAGACATACATTATGTAGGGTGTGTGGAGAGTGTCATTGAAAGAAAGTGTTGTGGCCTCATTGCCAGAGTGTAGTTCTGATTCCCCATTATATTTTGCATGTTTTTCTTGTTCTTGTTGCATTATACGTTTAAGAAGGTGATGACGTGTAAAAGAAAAATAGTTCTTATTCCAACATGGGGGGCAGGGGTCAGTGCTGGTATACAGGCTGTACACTCCATTGTAACCACCTCCAGTGTCCCTTTGACTCAGCTATGTACAATGCTTCCTCTGAAGTCTCTAATATACCACCAAGTTTTCACCACCGTTTGCTTTTGCGTGATGTTACAAAACTGTTCACTGAATAAAACATGAGAAAAAAGACAGATCGAGGTACGTTAATGAGTGACAGATTTCTCTGCATTATCCATACTTCTGTCCATATTTCGGTAACATGCTCATTAGGGTAATTGGTCAAACTGTGAACGAGTCACAGAGTGACTGTCGATGGTCATTAACTCTCTGAGTCACTTCTGTGATGGAATGACGGACAGTTTGAGACTGAAGAAATACTGACTGAGAATACTGACGCATAAACTGCAAGTTGACAGTAAAAGGTAAAGAGAGCTGAACCATGTTCAAAAAGTTAAAAGCTTACAGTTCAAAACCGTTTGACAATATGAAAGCGCTGAAATTCACTTGAACAGTTAAAAAAAAGTGCAAAACTCTTCCAGCAGTCGAAATCAGTTTATGAATTTGGACTAGGCTAAAGCACCCGGAGTACTGAGTTGGAGATTTTCACTTATTGAAATTCATTCCGAAAAAGTGAAAAAAAAATTCCAGAAAAATGCTGAAATATAGCAGTTATGTCCTCAACAAGTTGAATTTGTCACTATTTGAAGCGCTTAAACGTGGCAATGGTTTGAAGGATTTGTGACATGCCAAAACTTTGGAGTCAGAAAATAAAGATGATCTCAAGAGTGTGAATGCTCCCAGCGTCCAAACAATAAACATTGACTTTCACTTGGTGTCAGCTTAGATATTTCCAGGCCCTGTAACCCTAACTTTAAAAAAGAGTAGCAAGTAGAGGTGACTTCTATCCAATTTATTCAAATAAACACCAATTAAAAAAATAGCTGTCTCACGGTCCTTTGCATTCAAATAAGATACAGTTACAACAAAGAAACTTGGCTATATGTGGTAATTAAATTATACAGTCCTGTTTAACACACACAAGTAAATGTGTAACGGGGACAATAGCTCTAATCCTTCAGCCAGTGTCATCAAGAACTATCTTTAGTGTAAAGATAAATAATGGGTCCTGAAAATGATGAAAAAGGCCTCCTCAGAGTGTCGATCTCAACATCAACAACATTTCACCAAGATTGGCCATAAAAACCTGTGGTTTTGTCCTCAAAATGTCTGGAACAAACCCCTGCTGAATCCCAGCAGAAGCCAGTGTGTGCAGGTGTACAGAAAGAAACATTGCTGAATGGAAGGCAACAAGTGGTCAACAGATATTGATCTTTGCCTTTTGTTAATAGTGGCTGCCACAGCTTAACATAAAACTTTTTTTTTTTATTGTGGATTTCTTTGTTTTGTATATGAAACAATCTTACTTTAATTACTGGTATGTTTAATAGCTGACAAGTTGATTGTTGCACTCATTGTTAGGCTTGTTGACGGCGGATTGGCATTTACTTTGAGGAGTTTGAAGTATCCAACCTGTGCCGAAGCTGTTTCGCAAAGTAACTACAGGGTGCAGATTCAATCTCAAAACCTGTTATCTGAAAGAAGACTCTTGCCTGAAAGGCATCTCTCAGTGGGCGGCCAGTCGAAGGTGAAATAAACTTTGCCCCACCTTTGTTTATAAAAAGGTCTCATGGGATCAGTCTGGTGAAATGTGGGGATGAGTCAGAAGCTGCCTGACTTGATGTGAATGCAGATCGAATGTTGCACACACTAAACAGGGTCCCACTTTTGAGACACATTTTTATGTTTTCCATTTTCGCACTGAACTGTCAAAAAAGTGGTCTGCTTTCTCCAATTTAACTTAATGGCTGTAGGAGTAGAACGCGCCACTGTTCTCTGGTGAGATTGTAACCCCACTGTCAGAAGTGCTTTCCAAAGCATGCCTGGTAACAGTGGCTGGTCTCAGCAGGGCAGAACTCCATTGTACCGTCTTCAACTGTGCATTCAGTCATTTGATGCTTTAAATCTGAACCAGCTACACAGATGAATGCTGATGCCGATTCATCTGATGCTTTTGGTGTTTTCTATTGAGATGCTCTAAGAATCTACCTGTTGAAATAAGAAAGGTTTCCTGATTTGTAGGCAATGAATAGCTTTCGAAAAATGAGTGTGCTGGAAGTCAAAGGGAAACAATTTGTGTTGTGTAGTCATCTGTTTTTTAATTCACCGAAACATGGGAACAGCTGGAGGCAACACGGAGCTCATTTAGAAGCTCTTTTTTCTCTTCCAATCTTGCAACACAACAGTTTTAATTCATCGCCCACTTAAATCTGCTTGGGTTGCAGCAGCAGACAATCAAGCATGAAAGACAAAACTAAAGATGGATGGTAGCCTGTAAAAAAATTACGGAGGAGGATTTCCTCACAAGCTTGGGTTCTTTGTTGATTTTTGTCCAACTTTCAATTTAAATTTCAGGAGGACTTTGGCCTGTTTTTAATATTTTGTCATGGAAGACTTCAAAAATCAATGAATAAAACCTTACGAACTGTGAGGCTCTCTTTACAACAGCGTGCAAACTCGGTGTGAATCTTGGCACTGTTTGTGTCATGCAAGATTTAAGATCCCCTATTGCTCTTTGGGTTCGGCTTTGGTGTCTGTCCAACACAACTGTAACTCACGAAATCCTGCATCCATGCTGGGAGAACATGTGGCGTGTGTGGGGTTGCTTTTTTTCTATCTTCCATTCGAAGTGTTTCGCACTGTGGTTGAAGAAGCAGCCGACTCTTTGTGCCGGGCTTTTATCTGCCACCAGCCCTGCTTGTTTGTAAGGAGGGGGGGGGGGAGGCTACAGAGAGGCAGTCAGAATTATGCTTTTATTGAATTATTTGTGCTTTCTTGCCAGTTTGCTGTGCACTTCATCTATTTGTCCTCGCCTGTGTTCTATTTTTCAGCAGGGTGGAGGTTTGAACCGGATTTATAATGTGTCAAGTTTGTCTGGTGTTTGTTCGTCGTGATTTGTACACAGCTCTTCCTGGAGTCAAACCCACTGAATTCCTGAGAAAAATGTCACAAATCATTTTGTCATGAATAAAAACAAGATTTTGATCAAGCTTTTTCAATACCACATATATGTCAAGCCCATATCAGTCAGATTGAAACTATGGCATGTTTATTGTATTTTTTCAAATGCCCTGACCATTGTTAGTCAGCTTCTTAGTTTCAGCTGGAGAGAACAAACTATAAAATGCTTTAATAAATGGTTGTGCCTCTGTTTTAGAGAAAGTATCAAGTAAGAGTGACACAATAACTTTCAACAATAACTGTGATGATAAAACAGGTTATTGAAACACATGTTAGCCATCTTTATTCGTACATGTTTGAACTATTAGAAGTAT
>JAUESE010006013.1:0-10664 GCA_032274725.1 Malacoctenus triangulatus
ACACGTACACATTTAACCCCCCCCCCCCCCGACTGATAGTTGGTGCCATCTTTCTCCCCTGGATTGTTTGCATTTGTTACAATTTCAGCTCACTCTATGTGCTTTTTCCAGTTCAAGATGAACTCGCTTATCTCATCTTGTCAGGCACAGATTAGTGGTCCACAACTTACAGAAATGCTCTGTTGCTCTGTTGTAGATGTTACAATGTGACTAGGGAGTATCTTTTCCTGAACTTAAACAACAAACAGCTCCTTCAGATGGTTAAAAAATGTGTCAGTGTGCCTGATGGTTTCTTGTTCTGTTCCTTTCCAGGGGACTAAAAATTTTTTTCTCATGTCCTGTCTCAAAGCTGAAGTGAGTAACTTCCATAAAATGGACTTTTGTGATATGAGGGTTAAACTGTTCTGATGTACAGACAATGGTGCATCATATTTTTGGCCTGTAGTACTGTGGAAAGGAGTCAATTAGGCTCAAATGAGCCACAAATTAAAGCCAGTGAGAAAGAGTTGCCAAAAAAGGTGTCAGTCATGAACTTCAACATTCAGAGAGTAAATGGTTGAGTGGTGCTACAGGAGCTGCAGCGTTTCTGTAGAGAGTTAAATATTAGGGCTGGGCACGTTAATGCATTATTTTCACGTTAACCCATCAATCTTTTAACACAGATAATTATTTTGCCGCGCATTACTGCATGTTGTTGACATGCTTCTATTTTGTAAATGTCTGTTGCTGGCTGCTGTGGAACCAGAAAAGAAAGGAGAATGCGGAAGAAAACAGAACAAGCATGGAGAAGAAGGGTAATGCTACAGAACTTTGACATGGTCATTTTTTATCATGAAATACTTCCAGACAGCAGATTTGACAGAAACAAAGTTGTTTGTCGCCACTGCCAAGGTGAATATCACAGGAGTACTCCCAGTCTAAAATATCACCTGAATGCGAAGCACACTGTTGATATGAGCAAACCATTCAGCAAAGCAGATAGTTGAGCAAATTCATTATTGAATTTTGTGTATACAAAGCAGTTAATTGTGATTAATCAGGGAAATCATGTGATTCATTTGGATTCAAAAATTTTAATCGTTGCCAGGCCCTATTAAATATACTTGTTTTGTTTATCTGGGGTTTCAGGTCACTGAAAAGTAACTTCTTTGCACATGAAGGCATCAGGCTAATTATACATTCGTGGATATGTTCGCTTACAGCATGTACATTAGTTCATGCACTCTCTCTGTAATGTTAGCAGTAGTCTGTTAATGTGTTTGATGGCTATTTTTATCCCCTTCTGGTTTTTGATTAGATGTGCACATGTACAGTTGAAAGAGCTTGTCAGTGTGTATGTATTTCAAAGAGTGATATTGTACAGAAGAGCAAAACATAGGTGTGTGTGTGTGTGCGTGTGTGCGTGCGCGTGTGTGCGTGCGCGCGTGAGTGTGTGTGTGATGTAGTGTGAACACTGTTGCATTTGTTGTTCACATACAAGCCATAATTCTTGGTTTTGAAAATACTGTGTTTTCACACTTTTCCAGTACCATGATGTACTTTGTCAATACAAATGTATTAACTGCCTGGCAACCGTGTCTATGACAAACTTTGGGAGTGAGGTGCAATGTTCAGAGCATCAGAAATCCCACTCAGATATGTTGTATGCTGTACCAATTGTTCAAAAAGATTGTTTTTTAATATGCCGCCTATGTTTTTTTTTCTTTTCTTTTTTTCTCATCAGTAGTTAATAACTGTGAAGTGCGGGCTCCTTTTCATCCATTGTAATGCATGTTATGACAATTAAGCCCATTTTTAGCATAAAGTCTAATCATTTGTATTCAAATTTAAAAAACACCTCAAAACCAAACTGAGTCAAGCCGAGTAGAGCCGATTGGTGCCAGTAGATACTGTTATCAGCAGCAGCAGCAGCTCGTCTGTGTCCATCCAGCAGCTGTTTAACTTTGACCAGTGATTCAGTAATTTGATAAAAGCAAAGATGAACAGGACTCAAAAAAATTGGACTTAGCAGTAAGAACCCTGAAGGAACAGTGCACTCTCCAGCTGATCAGCAGATCGAAATGGGTGCGGGGGGCATCCTTTTCTGATTGCAGAGAGTGGAATGAACACAGTGGCTCTGCTGCTCCTGATGTGAGAACATCATCACTTTGCTCCAAACCTAACCTCATTATCAACGCATTTGACATTCATCTTAATTAGCCCCACACCCCCACACCCCTCTGACTTAATTAATGAAATCAATAATTAATTTAAATATCTCTTTTTAAATTAATTATTGTTGCATTGCAACTAATTAGTCGTGCTAATTAGCAGAGTCTGTCAGTTTTCCCTCTGTGTATGTCACAGATCCAATCACACAGTTGTTTACTGGTTGGGCTTCAGTATCGACACATTCAGCGCTCCTGCTCCTGTAAATCATTTCAAAGGTTTACCTTTGTTACAATTCTCCTTTTTGATAATTTTTTTTTTAAATATATATATATATATATATATATATATATATATATATATATACTGTATATATATATGTTTGTTTGTGTTGTTAGATCCCCGAAAATACCCCTTCCAGGGTACTGGACCAGCACTCTGTTTAAAGTGTCTGATTCCTGAGCCCTGACAAGGTTCACCCGTCCTGTGAAATCAGGAACTGTTTATGCTGGTGGCGAGGAGATGCGCCTAGCTTCTAACTACCTACTTCCGAGTGTCTTACCCTGTTTCACTCCAGCTGAGCAGATGACCGAGTAGCTGCAGGTCATCAGCTTTCACCGGCCACACCCACTGATTGTCGATCTCTATGATTAGTGCACTTGTTACCGGGTTAGGCAATCTGTTGTGGCCCAGATGTTGGGCCCCAAGGATTATGTTGTAAAAATTTAAGACTAGAGTAACCAATAAAAGCCTCCTTA
This sequence comes from Malacoctenus triangulatus, assembly GCA_032274725.1. Lineage (NCBI taxonomy): Eukaryota > Metazoa > Chordata > Actinopteri > Blenniiformes > Labrisomidae > Malacoctenus > Malacoctenus triangulatus. The sequence goes on from JAUESE010006013.1 coordinate 2,907, forward strand.
ATTTTAGCGCCAACACCAAAATCCTAACATTTTACTACCTTAGTGTCAGGGCCTCCGCCTAGTGGCTGGTTTTTTGTTTATCTTCTCTCCTTGGTGTTGGCAGAGAAGATGTGGACTGGTGTGGAGGATCTGCTGATTACCTGGATGCCTTCACCTGTGGCGGGGCGTGGTTTTCAATCATGCCACTCCCCAAGCTCTCCATAAAGGTTGTCTCAAACCACGCGACGACCCCAGACTGTACACCTGTAGACTGTAGGCCTGATTCTCTGAGTCGGTTTCTGTGACACTTAGGATCGATCCAAATGATGAATTTCCATTTCAGAACTTTAATTCCATTTTCAAATGCTTTATTATTGCAAAAGCAGTTAGAAGGGGCAACAAGATCATTCAAGTTCAACTGATTGCCCAAGGTGCTTAACAACTGACAAAATAAGGCACAGGGTGCCAAAACACTTGAGATACAGTTCTGCAACAGCAGAGACCAATATCAGCACAAAAGATAAAAGTAAGTATGCTGATGACACACAGATCTATGTGCCATTGAGGAAGAAAGATGCTTTCTCCCTGAAATCACTTGTTGTGTTTGGAAGACATTAAAGCCTGATTGTCTTTATGAAAACAAGACAGACGTGATTGGTGTTTGGTTCCAGTGCCTCTTGCAACCCTCCCCCACCTTGACTTTGGCCCCTTGGTGCAATACAGGAAGCAAGCGATCACAAACTTGGGTTTCAAGATGACAGGGAAGGGCTCCTGCACCACTCCACTCACTGTACAGGAGCACAGCGTCAGATGAATGCTCCTTGCAGTGAACCCCAGGAAAGCTGTCGGCCTGGATGGAGTTCCTGGCAAGGTGCTCAGAGCGCGTGCCAACCAACTCGCCCCCACCTTTACCAGGATCTTCAACCTCTCCCTGGCCAAGGCAGTCATCCCATCCTGCCTGAAAACCACTATTATAATCCCGGTCCCAAGGAAATCTCCCATCACCAGCCTGAATGACTACCGCCTGGTGGCCCTCACTCCGGTAATGAAGTGCTTTGACAGACTGGTTCTTCAACACACCAAGGACTATCTACCCCGAGACCTCGACCCCCATCAGTTCACATACCGGGCGCACAGATCCACAGAGGATGCCATTGCCGTTGCACTTCACTCTGCACTGAACCACCTGGAGGAGCAGCAGAGCTACGTCCGGATGCTCTTTGTGGATTACAGTTCTGCCTTCAATACAATAATCTTGGACAGACTCACCACAAAACTGGAAACTCTCGGCCTCCCCCCCTCACATGTGCCTGGAATAAGGACTTTCTCTCCAACCGACCCCAGACTGTAAGACTCGGCCCCCAACTCTCCTCCACCCGCACGCTGAGTATCAGCTCCACCCAGGGCTGTGTGCTGGGCCCCTTTCTCTACTGCCTCTACACCCACAACTGCAGACCGACCAGCAAGTACAACCATATCGTCAAGTTTGCCGATGGTATTACAGTGGTCAGCCTGATCTCCAAGGGTGATGAGGCTCCTTATAGAGAGGAGGCCTTGAAGCTGGCAGCCTGGAGCTCAGAGAAAAACCTCGCTCTGAACATCAAGAAAACCAGAGAGGTCATCATCGACTTCAGGAAGCGCAGCACCGACACAGCCCCCCTTCACATCAATGGTGAGCTTGTAGAAAGAGTCTACACCTTCAAGTATCTCGACGTGCTCATCTCTGACAAGATCACTTGGTCAGAGAACATCACATCCATAGGTATAAAGGCTCAGCAGCGGCTACACTTCCTGAGAGTCCTCAGGAAGCACAATCTCAACACCGTCCTGCTGCTGACCAGTCATCCATCAAGAGCCTGCTGACATACTGCATCAGAGTATAGTTCGGCAGCTCCACTGCTGCTGACAGAGAGAGGCAGCAGAGGGTTTTTAAGGTAGCACAGAAGATCATCGGTTGCCCCCTCCCCTCCCTGATGGACATTTACATCTCCTGCTGCCTCAATAGAGCCAAGACTATCATCAGAGATAGCTCCTACCCTGGCTCTGTTCTGTTTGACCTGTTGCCCTCAGGCAGGCGCTACAGGAACATTAGGACAAGGATAAACAGACTCAAGAACAGATTTTCCCTGAAAGCTATAACCACTTTGAACTCTGACATGAACTGACGTCTCCCTCATGCAATCTCAAACCATGTGCAATGTTCCAAACATCGATGGTCAGCATACAATTATGTGCAATTATATGTTCATACCCTACATCTGCAATTTTATATTTATATATGTCTGTACATACAACAAATTTCCTCAAGACCGCACTTTACATCGATGTCCACATGTTTACATTGTGTACATTTTCACATAAATTTATTTTATATTTTTAACTTTAATACCTCCTTTATTTCTACTCTGTCTTTGCACTGACATTGGTGGCTTTTAATCTCGTTGCACTGTGTATAATGACAATAAAAGGCATTCTGATTCTGATTCTGAGAGTAATTTTAAATTGGCCCGGCAAATTGGTGCAATCGTGAAGTCTAGCTTTTTTTTATATTAGACAGATGGCAAAGGTGAAGCCCTCCTTGCACATATGCACATTGAAACAGTAATCCATGCCTTCATTACATTTTAGCTGGATTACATTGGCTGTAAGGCACTATCTTGGAGTCAGCCAGTCCTATCGAGCACGTCTTCAGTTAGTCCAAAATGTTGCCGCTCACCTCGTAACTGGAACACGTAAGAGGGAGCACATTACTCCCATTTTAGCCTCCCTCCACTGGCTGCCTGTGCATTTTCAGTTCATTTTAAGATTCTTTTATGCATCTTTAAATCTTTAAATGGGCTTGCCACACTTTAGCTCTCTGAGCTGCTCCATCCATATTCTTCTGCCCGTTGCCTCAGATCAGCTGCTCCTGGAGGGCTAAACGGAAGCTCAGAGGAGATAGAGTCTTTTCCATTGCCGGGCCTAAACTTTGGAATGACCTCCCATTGCACATGAGACACGCCCCCTCACTGTCCATTTTTAAAATTTGTTTAAAAACCCAGTTTTATTCCCTGGCATTTAACCCAGCATGAAATGCTGTTTCTGTTCTTGCTTTACTGTTTTTACCGTTTTCATATTGTTATCATGTTTTATGTCTTTTAGTTTATGTTTTTGTCATGTACAGCACATTGCTACCGCCATGCCTGCTTTAAGGAGCTTTATAAATCAAGTTGAGTTGAGTTGAGTATTTTAATGTTACCTATTGTAAAAAGTTCAAATTCTTAATGATCTTCTGTGAACCTACTTTCCCAAGAACATTTCCATTGCGCAAACAAACCCAAAAGGTGCTGGTATAATTGTGTTGTTAGTTCAGTCAGATTGCTTTGTAGTCTAGCAAATATTATGTCATGTCTCAAGTCATGTCAAACTGACCTCTACAGTTCTAAAATACACATTTTGCAGTCCAGGACCATAGGGCTCATGGAGCCATGCTATGACTGCTTGGTCTATGATTTTGGACTCCCACCAAACTCTCAAAGCAGAAAGCAGTGTGAATGGATTCTTTTTTTTTTCTTTTAGTTAATAATTCTGAAATTTTGCTTCTAAAACTGATCACTTTATTATTTTTCAATAAGATTTCTCACTCATTTTTGCCAAGATGCTTAGGATTTGAGTGTGTGTGTGTGTGTGTGTGTGTGTGTGTGTGTGTGTGTGTGCGTGCGTGTGTGTGTGTGTGCGTGCATGCGTGCGTGTGTGTGAAAACGAGCATAATGTGTTAAATGCTCATTTAAATACTCTTGTTTGTGCGCGTTGTAAATGCGTTGTCAATCAGATGCAGACTGCACAAAGAGCAAAGTGCAAAGTGTTTGTGCACTCACCAATCTGCATGCACAAACAGCATGTTGTTGGTGGATTGCGGGCAGCGGGTAGCTTTGTGGAACCCACCAGCTTGTGGTTCTGAACAGCCCAGTCATGCTCTTGTATCAGCAAATATCTGTAATCCTTGCTACGTTCAAGGGCTGCCACAAACCATATCACTCAGCACTCTTGGTTGAGTGAGTTCAGAGTAAGTGTGTTTCAAAAAAAAAAAAAAGCGAAATGCTGTGGGCACAAAGGGGTACTGAGTTTAACTTGCTTTCTTGGAGTTTGTAAGTGAACGGTCAGGATGGTTGTCAGATTTCCACAGGGGGAGGCAATGGTTAAAAACCGATTGGATCCCTGCAGCCGGCTTCCCAGAGCAAGGGGTGTTACATGATTTCATTTAGGCCATTACTCCGACACAGAAAGAAACCCAAAATAGAAAAGAGGGCATAAGCATGCAGAACAGAAGTGATTCACTTAGGCCAAACTCTGCAGATGCGCCGACAGGCCATCAAAACCTCAGACTGCAACAACGGTTTGGATTCTTACCTTAACCTGTGTCCCCACTGCTTTCTGGTTCTCAAAAGACAGATTTTTTTTCTGCACTTCACAATGAGGAGCTTTTTTGGACATGACAAAAACCTGAAAACCCTTCTGTGAGTCTCATGCTCTACTTTTGCAACAGAGACTCCATGGCAGAAAAGTATAAAGAAAATAGAAGTAGATGAACCCCATGAATGTGATCTTCTCATTCAGAGATTGAAGCCCCTGCCTGTACAGACATGAAAATGCATGTTTTCAGAAAGGTTCCCTCAAGAAAATCTAATCAGAAGCTGCTTCCATGTGAAGATATCATTATCAGGCTTGTAGATGATGCATCTGCATGACAAGACATCTTAATGTGGACCGATGAGACAGGTGTTTATGGCTATATTGTTGATTATTGTTAATTTCCTTGTCTGCTCTAAAGTTAGCAGTCACCCTATGTGGCTTCTCTCAGCCGATGTGAGGAACTAACAGTCTGCTGTCTGTTGAACTTTAATATATCATGGTGCCTGTTTTTAACAGGTCACCACAATATCACCGTCCTGTCTGCCATTATGGCATGCCTGTTCACACAGATGCTGCGACACACCAAAAGTAGAGGTGTTAACAGCCCTGAGTGAGTTGTGGGATTATCAAATTGTTGTGATAGATTTTCCATTCCGGATTTAGAGCTCTTCATAATGAAGACACAGCTCTATTTAAATGTATAAACAATCTTCTCATGACCTCAGGTGAAGATCTTGTTCCTATTCTTGTTGAGTTAGATCTCAGTGCTGCATTTCATACCATGTATTCTAACATTAGACTGCAGAGATTTGAGCATATCATTCGCAATAGAAGCCCAACACTAAGCTGGTCTAAAATGCTATTTTTTAAACAGATTCCTCTTTGTTCACGCCAATGACCAGTCTCAAATCCATACTGCCAATGCTATTGGTAGAGTACATGCTCCCTGTCAGATATGTTGGGGGAAATAACTCCAGTGTCTTCCACCAATAAGCATGTTGGATTGTGAAGATTGAAACTCGAGGCTGCCACAATAAGCTCAACAGATGACAAGCAGATCTTTTGATCTATGAAGCCAGATAACACTAAAAAGCCTTGAAGAGCTATACGTTTCTGCCCTAATCTCAGATAGAACAGAGGTTTTTCATTTTTAGCTCCAAAATAAATCCTAGAGAAAAACTACTAAGTCACACGAGTTGGTATTACTTTGGCCTGCAGTTCCACTGTGACAAACCTTGCAGTTGTTTGAGCAGAACGGTATCCCGCTACCTTTGAATCAGGTCTTTCTTTCTCATTGAAAAGAAGACACCCTACAGGTGCTGAAAATTGCTAATGTTTCGCAGTTGAGTTCTGTATTTTAAATGTGAAGAGGCATGAGATGATGATGCTTAAATTAGCCATATCTAGAAAATTAAAAAAAAAAAAAATTTGAATTGCCCCCTCAACAGACTGACAACTTGTGCAGGATGAACCCAATTCATTTTACTGACTCGAGTCCTCATGAGTTACTCACCAAATTTAACCGGGTGTATGAGTCAATCAAGTCACTTGAGTCAGTGAACAAATGCACACATGCAATTTGTGCATACAACTTCCATCTACTCCTGCTTCTCGGACATCAATGCTTTGAAACAGGAAATACTGCTCCATTTTATTTTGCATAAAAAGAGAAAAATCTGAAATCTTTAAGAGTAGCTCAATTATTTGTTCTGTCAAATTCAAAGATAAAAAAAATTCTTATGATACAATGCGCAATCTTTGCATCCATTTAACATTTCGATCAATTAAGTGTTAAACAACCCAAAAAAGTAGTGACTAATACATTAGAATTGAGGTTTATCCTTAAAATAGACTCCTTAAACATGTTTTATTTATTAATCATTGCCATTGCTGACAAACATTATGTGCATCTGTCCATCTCTCAGAGTTGGACTGAAGGTAAACGGGTTTGGGAGGGGTAGATGAGTGGGTGAGTCCATTGCTGCGGTGTTGGGGGGGGGTGGGGGTGACTCTGAATAGTGAACAGTGGAAATGGCTAAATATTTTGAATTTTGAATTTGAATTTCGAGACCAAGAACAGACTTTTTTATCTTGAAAGGCAATTTAAAATAATAGTAATAAATTGGAGACAAACAAACTGAATAGGTATACATTATGCTTGCGTGTCACATTCAGCAAACAGAGTAAACACCAATCCGCGAATGTGTCTGGTAAATTAACGGAACACACTGCAACAAGCAACAGTTATTAAAACAAACTATAGCATTATGAACATGCTAAGAAGTTTGCAAACCAGCAAGCTTGCTCCAAATCACCAAATCCATTGAATTTTTCCTCCTCAATGTCATTATGAAAAAACTCAGCACACTCCGGAGGAACATAAAGCACTGCTTCATGTTCTGCATTGCTTCTGTCAGACTCCTTAGCTGCAGTTCCAATGATTATGGCGGCCTTTCTGAATCCTGACAGGATGGTTTCAGTTGTCACTGAAGCCCAGGCTTTGTCCATCCATCCAATGACTTCCAGAAGAGTTGTGTGGTGTATTCTCCCGGTTGCCATGAAGCTGTGCTCTCCCTTATTCCACCGCTGCTTTCCGACGGTCCCTCAAGTTCCTCGCTCACTGTAAACTTTCTTTCTGCTGCCTGATTACCGTTTTCAGCTGCACATTTCACCACTTGCATCTTTTAATCTTTAGGATATAATTTTCTTTTGATGGTATTTTATTTTCCCCAGTCTTTCTAGTCCGGAAAATACGGTATGGAGAGATAAGGACAGGACTCATGAGTCAGTAGCTACTGAAGGATAAGGACGTGAATCATTAGTCAAGAACTACTTAACGACAAGGACAGGACTCATGAGTAGGAACAACTCAGAGAGGGGAAGCGCTCATATCAGATGAACCAATGAGCTCACAGCAGCCGCCATTAAAAAACAAAAATAACACTTTTCTTTTTTTTCTTTTTTTCTTGAACAAAACAATACAAAGTGCACTGCAGCTTCTGATTTATTTCATACCAGCAAAACCATTGATTTTAAACAAGAAAAACAATCCATTTCATTGTGGAAAAAAAAGAGTGACAGATTTAACGTTCTTAATTAACCCTCCTGTCGTCTTCATCTGTCAGCAACAGCAATGCTTTTCCTGGACTATTTTGACCTGGCCCATGTTTAATCATCCAAAAGTTGTCAGAAACCAAAGATATACAAACAAGCATTGTATATTTGTGCGTGCTTGTATTTTGTATTGTATTTGTGTGTATTTGCATGTGTCTGTGTGTTTGTGTTTGTGTATGTCTATGTGTCTCTGTGTCTATGTCTGTGTGTGTGTGTGTGTGTGTGTGTGTGTGTGTGTGTGTGTGTGTGTGTGTGTGTGTGTGTGTGTGTGTG
>JAUESE010006147.1:0-10654 GCA_032274725.1 Malacoctenus triangulatus
TTGGCCATGAGACTCACGCATTTGACTGGCTCAACCAAATCTCACTCCAAGGTTTTTTGAAAAGTTGGCAGCCCTGCAAATCAATTATGGGACGCACTTTGTAGAGTCCATAATGACCTGGCTGGCCCCTCTCAATGCGGTCATTATTATTTACAAAGTGAAGGAAAGAGAGAATGTTTTCAAATCTGTTTTCTTGCCATCACTTTGCCAAAGCCATCATTATCATTATCAACGTCGCTGTGATTTACAGTGCGCCAGTGAACGCCACCTCTGCCGCTATTCGCGGTGTGTTTTTTCTAGCGGCTTCTTCCGCGTCTGCCACGACAACGCGGTTGTTTTCATCCCCGATACATTCATCTATATTTGCGGTGTTATGAGCCCCCCTGCCACCCCGACCACGTCCCCTGCTTGGCGCTCGCAGAATGCTTCCACCGAGGCCACGCCGGCGGGGTGAAGCATCCGCTATGAACGTCAGTTTCTGCTTCACTGGACAACTGCGTGTACTACTCGGAATCGGAGTCAGCCACTACCTCATGAAGTACTTCGTCTACGACAAACCAACCTGTCGGCATCGTGAGTGAAAGAAAAAACACTCTTTCGCTCTGCTCTGCGCTCCGACCACAGCTTCGCTGCCGCGTCTCTGCGCCGGAGTGTCTTTTTCAAACTCTTTTTACTCTAAAACTTTGAATATAAACACACCCTCAAATGCTGCTCAGATTACAGACACACATGTCCGCTATCTCCTGGTGAAAAGTATTAACAATATTTGGCCTCACATTGATTGATACAGCCTGTTTTATTCAGCGATGTTGCTTGTCGCAATATTGCGACTTTGGCGCATAGAGGGTTAATTAGGTGCTGCTACTGAAGGATCTGTATAAAGGGTCTCCAACGCAGCAGCCCACTGATCAGGCTTAACCCTAACACCCGTCAGTGCAAATCTCATAAAAACATTGTAGTTTCACTCCAGAACTCCAAACAGAGAAAATTGGAAAATTGCAAAAGTGTTTCAAACTGTCTTCTAAATTTCAGAAAGTCAGTTCCCTACAGCCAATAGGAACCATTAGTAGACCCATTGTCTGTACTTCTGTGAAGCTGATAGCATGATGTGTATTATTTCTCTTCTTTGTTCTTCATAGAGAAGCAGTGGTAAACCCTCATAAACCCTGACCTGAGGACTCCCCCCCACCCTCTCCCATGTAAATGTCCTGTGGTTTTTCTGCTCAGGTCTTTTACAGTGTGGGCCTCAGAATGTGTCGATAACAGGGTCTGACCAGAAGCTGCTGGTAACATGGGAGGACAAGCCTTCATGCTCCTCATCACGAGGACCACTCATATATGAGCTGGTGGTCCTAATCGCAGACAAGGAAGTACTTTATGTGAGACCTTCTCTGTGCAAACATCTACAGTACTCCTTAGTTCCATAACAGTAGTTGAGGACACTCTGAAGATCTCCCTGTAACTGGAGTCTGCTTCGGTTTCAGCAAGAAGTTCCTGTAACACATGACGTGATAGGATCGACTCATTCCTGGAGCTGGACGCCCCAGCTGGCATTAGAGTGTGCCTCGCATTCACTGCGGCTTCGCTCCCGTTCCAACAACCACACGAGCCCATGGGAACAAGTGCAGAGGGTACCAGGTCAGCATCGCCTCCAGTCCCACCCTCTTCAGACCAGAGTCAGATGTTGGTCAGCCATGTTTATAGTGATGTGTCACTGCAGACATCCAGAGCTCCAAGAGAAAGCAAGTTTACCCTCGGGACAGAGTGTTTTTGGCTGGGAGCGAAGCCACATTCTGTTGCGTCCTGCCTGCCGGGGAAAGCTTTGACCACATGTCTCTAAGTGGTTATGAGGACGTGGACATGACAGCTACCAAGGTCAGTGATCGGATGTACGCCCTCACCCTCCACCTGAACCGTTCCTCAGAAGTCTGCGTTGATGTAAAATGCAAAACGAACACAACTTCCTATGGAGCTTGTGCGTATATTGGCTGTAAGTATGATGCAGCACGAATAATTTTTGGCTTCCAAAAAAATCGACTGTGATGTTGAACATTACCACCTCTTGTGTTTGTGGGTATTCACCATGAATCAGACCCACCAGATGACAAGAATCTTCAGTGTGAAACCCGAGATCTGGAGTCAGTGCAGTGTTACTGGGCAGTCGGACGAGACACACACCTCCCCCTCAAAAGTCCAACAAAATATCATCTGAATGGGAGGTACGTCACAAAGTGAACTTCAACCCTATAGAATAAGAGCTGTCGGTAGATGGGGCCAATAAATACTAACAAGAGTCATGCAAAGAAATCTGACGATTGCACAAAGTTACACAACATGGAAGGAAATCCATGTGAAACCAAGAGCTGTGAGTAAAATGATGCAACCAGTGGAGGAAGTTGGCTGGTTCTAGATCTGCTTCGTTCATCATTCTGATGTCTCCTTCTTGTGACGATAACAGCAGCCATGTCTGCACAATTACACAAACCACTGGTTGCACCTCTTTATGATACACTAAACTCAGATGCAGTTTCTATTGATCAAATTACAATCATGTTTGACAAATCACTTTGCATGTGATTCAATAATAGTTTAACATTTTCTCCTCCCAGCACATAAACAATTGTGTGTGAACGGCCTCTTATTGCATTTTTAGTGTGGCAAACCTACTAACTGGATGTGGCGCGCCACTTTAGAGGCGAACTTTCTTGCCCCTTCTTACTAAATCAGTTGGTACATTTTTTGGGTGTGTGAAATGAGTTTACTATTACAATCTGCCACAGTCCCTTCCAGCTGGGTCAGTTTTACAATGTATCTTACAGGTGTTTTGGCTATGGTTTCATTTTCAGGCTTTGTGAGGGAGGATCTGAAGGGCAATGTGCACAGAAAATTCACGTTGAGGCAGGCGAAACAAACTGGACCTTGAAAGCACACAACAAGCTTGGCACAGTGGAGCTGTATGACAGGGCGGACCTCACCAAAAGAGGTACAGCTGTATGTGAACACACACACTCCAGTGAAGTGCTGGATCATAACAGACTTAGGCACAGCTGATTGTTGTGGGCATTTTTTCCCCAGTTCACATGTTTGGTCCAGAAGGACTAACAGCTTCATCTGTGACTGCCAGAAAAATCAGCTTGACATGGACATGGACCGTGGAGCAGTACAACCATCTCAATCTAACATGCCAAGCATTTGTTAGTGATGCAGAAAAAAGCACCTTAGTGAGTGGGGGACAAAGTGAGGTGAGCTACATTGATCTGAAAATAAAGCTTCTCTCTGAACTCTTCTTTTGTTTGTGTTCCAAGACTGAAATCTCTGGGATTAGCAACAACACCCTGGATTTGAATGGTCTGATACCAAACTGGAGCTACAATGTGACAGTCCGATGTGGAACAGCCCAGCACTTCTGGAAATGGGGAGACTGGAGCGAGAGTGTTGTCCTCCACACTCTGGGTGACAGTGAGTATGGACGAGGCACATAGGTGTTCCATCAGTGTGGACAATCAACTCAATGTGTCCACTGGTTGTCTCTACAGTTCCAGAGACTCTCGATGTGTGGATGCAGATGGAGGGAAACAAGACAGTCATCCTTTGGAAAGTGAGTCACATGATCTTCACAAAGCCTCCATGTTGTCAACAGTTCATTTCGTTTGAAGGGTACAGTGTCCAGCATTTGTCAGGGCAATGCCTCACCAATTAGGACAGTCTGAGTTTGTTGACGAGTGAGAAACGTGTGCCGTGTAATTGTTACTGCCAAACAGTGGGCAGTTCTCCCACAGATAAAGAAAAAACACACCCTCTACACTTCTGCATATGTTTGAATGTGCGTTTATGTCTGTGTGTGTCTGCCTCTGTGTGTTTGCCCTGTGATGGATTGAACACCTGTCTGGGTGCTCCTGCTTTCACCCTGAAAGGAGCTCTAGCGTCTGGCTGAAAACAAACAGTGTTGCTCAAGTAAAGTGACGGTGCTTCCTGTCTGCAGAGGCTGCTCATCAATCAGAGCCATGGAAAGATCTTCGACTACCAGGTGTCCTGGAGGAAAAGGCTGGAGGGAGCTCAGCCCCACCGAGTCACCGTGCCACTCAGCAGGCACAGTGTCCCGCTCAGCCTGGACACCAGTGACGAGCACATTGTTACAGTCACAGCCAGGAATACAAACGGCTCCTCATTGCCATCAACCATCATTTTGCCCACTCATGATCCAGGTATGAACTTCCTCATATGTTTTAAGTCAAGACACCAGTGTGCAATTTTTTGCAACATGTGAATTATTTGTGAAACGAGTTGTTGTTTCAACCTTTTTACTGAGTTTAGCCTTTGTGCTCTTCGGGGTTTCTTTCATTGCTGCACACACAGTCGGTTGTGCTGGTGTTGCTCAAGTAAAGAAAAACTAAACTGTTCCACATAGGAAATGTTAGATGTAGGTGAAGCTTCCAGATGTTGATGCTAAAGGTGAAAAGAGAACTTATCTTTACAGTTTACTGCTGAAAATGAACTAATGCACACTGTGTTATGAACACATTCATAACATCACTGCACTGAGCATCCAACAGATACTCACATTTAAAGTGAATATGCTCTGTAAAATGCAATGTGTGGATGTTAGTCTTGTGACTGACATCCACACATTGCAAACATTGACTAGCTTACTGAGGCCTAATGAGCAGAGATGTTTCCATGCTTTGCTGTGAATGTAGGAAACCCACATATTCATGGGAAATCCAAAAGACCTCAAACGTAACAGCCAATTACATGTGAGTGTCTATCCACAGGAAGACCTGCAGTGAACACTTCTTGGATCACTGGCACCAATGGCAGCTTTCTGCTGTCCTGGGATGCCCATCCTGCAGCCAGCTGTGGCTACATAGTTGACTGGAGCTCTTCCTATGGCAATGACACTGTGGAGTGGCTGAGAGTTCCTCCTAACAGGACAGATGTCAGTGCGCAGTCAAGTAAGTCTCTGGTTTTGCCTTTAAAAAAGTTGTAGCTGCAGAAGGAACATCCCACGGACCTGCATTGTTTCTCTCCGCAGGGAACTTCAAAGATGGACTGAGATATTCTTTGTCCATTTCTGCCTGTACTGAGGGAGCTCCTGTGCTACTCCAGAGGAGAGAGGGCTATGTGAGAGAGACAAGTAGGATTCAGCTCTCTGTTATCTAGGTTTCAGTGTTAGAAAGTAGCTCTCTGTCCAACAGAGATGTTTTTTTGTTGTGATTTGCCAGGAATCGAAACCAGTTTGTTCAATGGTCTGAATTTCAAGCAGCAGGGTTTCGATGTAGAGGTGACCTGGGAGCCCATACCTCTCCCGGAGCTCACTGCTTTCATCCATGGCTTCACTTTGTACTGTCAGGACCACAACAACAAAAGCTTCAGTGTAAGCACAAGTAAGTCTACAACAAGAGGACTCAGACCTCCTAAAGAGACACACGTCACAGCTATTTCACTGAAACAAGCATTATAATGACGCCACGTGTCGCTTGCTCCCGGTTCAGATAACTCTATGGCCACCAGCCTGAAGGTCACAGACCTGGAGATGGCTTCGTACACCTTCACAGTGACTGCAGTGACCTCTGTTGGAGAATGTGGAGATGCATCTTTTTTTGCCACAGTCAATTCCCAAAGTATGCAACTTCCCCTTGATGAATTTTGGCTTTCAGCAAGTCAGACGGAGTTTGTGGGCCCTCTCACTTGTTTTGCTTGACTTACTCTGAGCTCTTTGTCGTCTGCAGCTGATAGCTTGATCCTTTCAGTCTTCATTTGCCTGGGGTCCATTTTTGTTCTCCTATCCCTCACAACGATTGTGTGCTACAAACACTGGGCATGGTAAGCAAGCCAATGCTTCTACCATCACTTGATATGCAGTGCACATTATTGCATTTACTCCATGATTGAATTTTATCATCCCTGTCTTCTTAAACCCAAACAGCATCAAACGGAAAGTCTATCCACCAATCCCAACGCCTGTATTGACAGAGAAATGGTCGACATCGGTGAGTTGTCATGATCTCATACCCCTTTGTAACACACAAAATAGCAATGACCACCATCAGCAGCACTGTTGAAGGCTGAGTTCGTGGGTTCAGCCGTACGACAGACTCAGCACAAATTTGATAACAGTTTAATGTCACACTCCAGAGCAAGTTAACAGTCCAGAGCTCAATCACCAAAAACAGCTGTAATGTAGATGATCCAGAGCCATAGTCAAGGACAGGCAGCAAGCAGAATCCGAACAAGAGAGTCAGGGAGGTGACACAAATCCAGCAGGCACTCCAAGGGTCCAAACACAGACAATGGATGTCACAGGGACAAGCAGCTCAGGAATCCAAAAGACAAAACAGGTCCGTACACAGAACTCTGGACTAGGGAAGGAAAAGGAGGTTGGTTGTGATGGTGAGTCACAGGTGAGTCTGATCACAAAGCAGGCACAGGTGCATCACATTAGGGAGGCAGCAGTAATCGCACAGGAGAGAGGAAGTCAAGGAGCCTCCAGAGACAAGGTGAGCTCCCAAATAAAACAGGAAACAGACAGGACAGAAATGTGGCATGTGACAGTACCAAATTACAGTGAACTTCCCTTTCTAGGAGCTGTCTGCATCCGTTTGCATCTCAGTAGTGTATCTCAGCTGTTTGTTGCTTCTTGTGAGAAGTTCATGCTTCATCTGATTGTTGTGTGTTCATCCATTTCCAACTAACTGGTGAAGCCGTCAAAGGTGGGAGTCAATTTAACATTTACATTGACATTATTGTCCTCATTCTTGTCCATCATGAGGCATAGAGAAAAATGACACACATGTTTTGTGGTTGTTCCCTTAAAAGCACATTTGAGTCAGAAGACGCCCATTTTGAGTGTTCCACGCATTCGTATGATTTTTTGTTTGTTTTCAAGGAGCATGGGGATCATCTTGTCATGGATCCGAGTCATTATATTGAAGCAGACATTCTGGACATCCCTGAGCTACATTATAACCAGAGGGTCCCATGGAACAGCTTTGTCCACCAGGAGGACATCTGGATTGCTTTTACACAGGTCTCGATGTGCTACAACAAGCACGGAGCCATGCAAAAGGACTTTCCTCAACCTCTCCTTCAACCTGCACCTGTCACTTCACTTCAGCGTGTTTTACCATCTGTTGCCAGCAGATGTGTATTTCCTAACCCTTCATATAACCTGATGATGAAGCCTGAGATTCAACCATACAGTTCAAGCCCAGAAGTTCAGGAAGAGGCACCCAAAGCAGAAAGCCAGGATGGATATCAGCCTCAGAGCAACTCACAAATCCACACATTATTCCAGACAGAGGAGGGGCCACCAAGTCCCATGTCTTTAACTTCTGCCTATGTCTTGTTACCAACATCCACATAGTTATTTCAGCAGTGCATATCCATCCATCCATTTTCCTTTCAGCTTTGTCCACATGGGGTGGCAGTGACAAGTCTGGACTTCTTATCCCTCCTGTTATCTTTCAGGTCAAATTGACCCGTGTCAGATTTTCAAGGTCTAGAAATTACAATTAAAAGTATTTTTTCAGAATGAAATTTCTTCTGCTTGCCTTAGTTAGTGTAGTCAACCTATAATTTGAAAGTTGTTCATCTAGCATATTTGCAACCCCCCCCCAACATGTTCATATCACATACATACTGTTTTGGTCAATTTGAGCCACCAGTCACACATGGATGTAAAATGGCGTCGGATATGGCTTACTGTTTCTTTCTTTGCACCTGTCGGACATGTTTCAACTTCATCACACACACACATACAGTTGACACAGAGACACATAGAGACATACAGTACACAAACACAGACACACACAAATACAATAAAAAATACGAACACACACAAATATACAATGCTTGTTTGTATACCTTTGGTTTCTGACAACTTTTGGATGATTAAACATGGACCGGTAATCCAGGAAAAGCATTGCTGTTGCTGACAGATGAAGACAACAGGAGGGTAAGCAGCGTTGTACCACTCCCTCATGTTGGACTTGCAGGTCCAGAGCCCAACGCGGTTCAACTCCTTTGTTTGTGCCTGGCTGGTACGTGTGAGCTACCTGGCTCTCAGTACTCCTCTGATATATGCCCCCCACAGGTCCTGGTAACCTGGTCTGAGCAGGGTGCTCCTTCCTTTATGTGGGTTTTATTTGGTTGTGTTAGCCTGTGTCCATCCATCCATTTATCATCTTCTGTTTATCAAGGGCTGGGTTGTGGTGGCAGCAGTCTCAGCAGGGACCCCAGATGTGTCCCTCCCTGGACACTTCCAAAGGTGTTCCCAGGCCAGCTGAGTGATGTAGTCCCTCCACCATGTCCTGGGTCTTCCCCGGGGTGTCCTCCAAGTGGGGTATGCCTGGAACACCTACCCTGGAGGAGTTGAGGAGGCACCAGGTGGAGCATCCTGAGCCACGTCAGCTGGGTCCTCTCCACAGGATGGAGGTTCACAACGATAGGCCTCCCGACTGTAGTGGATTCATCACATAAGGGTGTTACAGAGTGGCTTTGGGAGTTCTACCTTCAGTTCTTAGCATATGGCATCATGGATAGTGTTGACCTCGATAATGACCATTAGTTTTGAAGGATCATATTTGGTTTGATTTGAGTCAGATGACTCTAAAATAATAATAATAAATCCTGAGTTGTGACCTGCAGTGTGCTTGCATCATCCAAGAGCAGCCTGCCAGCAAACACCACACTTCACTCAACTAAAAGGGATTTGTTGTCTTCATATGTTTTGCTACATGCCACATTGGTCATGAGTGGTTCAATGACTCAATGAGGAACTGATGTGTACATAGAGGCATGTCCTGTCTATGACTTCATAAAAAGAGCAATCTTACAGGGAACTTGTCAGGCAGTCTGCAGAGCATCATGTTGACACAGGAACCAGATTTGGTTTGGACACTACTGTTGTGAGGACGTCTGAGGCCGGAGAGAATATGAGTACTGTGCCTCTCTCTTCTGTGACCTACTGTAAAACCGAGCTGGGTGGAACTTATAAGAAAACAGGAGTTTTTGTCAGCCCCCTTTTACTCGTGTTATGCATTATATGTGACTCTGTTTCATCCAACCTCTGCATGTCACATCATCGCTTTCTGTCCAGTCGCTTTATTTTTCACCCAGATCATGTTCTGATGCTGGGAGAGTCGCACAGATCAAATAATACATATTATAATGAGAAACTTTATCAAATAAAATGTAATATGAAAAAAACAGATGGCAGATATTCTGTATATTTGAAATCATTCCAAAAAATCAACACAATGTGATGTTTTTTCCTAACAGAAAGTGCTGATGTTGATTATAAAAACCTTGAATTTATTAAATCATTACAAGTTTGTACCACAAGATGGAGTCATAGGTTTGTGAAGGCAGTTGAAGCTCCCACTAAGGACATGTTGACCTCTGCGATAGACCTCGAGGACAGAGTAGGAGTCCCAGTGTCTCAGGTACAGTATCCAAAATGAACAGTGCAGTCACATGACCTGACCCGCGTGTCTGTGTTCAGGTGGCATTTGAATCTGGCAATGGGGAGTTGTTTGGATCTCCCTCCTTGCAGGTCATGATTTCTGCTTCTGCAGTGCTAAAAGAGTCATCAGACTCCTGGCAACAGCACAAAGTCCTGCACATTACAGGAGGCTGAGTCTGCTGTTGCCAGAGACGCGGGGATTGTGGCTGCCTGCTGCTCAGACCGGTGCGAGGGGTGACCCTGTGACACCCTGCTGCCAGCAGCCCCTCGACATGAAAATACTCAGTGACACTGATATAACAAGTGAATGATTCTCTGTATATCTCAGTGTTTCCCAGCCTCAGCACAGCTGACTATTACCAGCTGTTTGGCGACCAGCAGAGCTTCCTGATGATTCTGATAAGATTCAGGTGTGTCAGAGCAGGAACGCTTTAAAAACAGGGAGAAAGGGGTGCAAAAAGGTTCAGAACCACAACTTTTTGTCCCAAAGGCTTGTGTCCCAAAGACTCCAAGGTGAGGGGGAAGTCCTTTGCTCTGATGAGGTTGAATGAAATGTGAAACACAACTACAAACAGGGCTCTTACAAAACACTCACAGCTCTCCTTTTTAACATTTGTTCATTTTGTCAGTGTGGCAGAACTGTTGAAAGCTTAAAGTGACTGCTTGACAAATCCCGTCTGTGAGGCCATTTGTTCGTGGTTCAGTGACTGTGTGTGTGTGCTGCTAACCTGATTGGATCAGCTCTTCACTCACTGCAGGGTTAAGTTCCCAAACCCTCTCTTGGTGCTAACAACCATCAAACAAGAATGGCCCACTGTCATTCAGCCATCAACATTTTTCTTTCTTTGTAGTGTTTGCGTCCTCCTCGACATTGCTTCAACTTTCCTTTCCTTACTTTTGGGTTTATTTTGGCAAGCCAAGTTTTCTTTCCAATTATCAGCTTCCTTCTGACATGGAAAAAATATTACTTCTCACATTGACAAAAGCTGCAATTTTGCACCAAAACGGAGCTCTTTTAAGCATCAATCCATGTTCCAAAGATGCTTCCAACAACTGAAGTGGGGTTTGTCTTAACTTTCTGTTTGGATGTCTTAGCATCAGGGGTATTTTAATCTAAAGCCTGATCTTTTTCAAGTCATTTTCTGTGGGGGGGGGGGGGGGGGGGGGGGGGGGGGGGGGGGGGGGGGGGGG
>JAUESE010006302.1:0-10644 GCA_032274725.1 Malacoctenus triangulatus
CACACAAACACACACACACACACACACACACACCCACACCCACCCACACACACACACACCCACACCCACACACACACACATACACACACACACACACACACACACACACAGTGTCGAACTTTTGTCTGATGACAGGTGTTCAGGTCTTCAGGTGTGAAGTACATATATGTAGTAGCCAGCTCTCTGGGGCACAATGGAAGTTTGCTTCAAAAACATTGTAACTGTAAAATACTCACATTAAAAGCTGTAATGAAACAGACAGAGCTCCAACAAAGAAAAAGTTTGAAATTATTCAGAAAAATATAAGAGCAAATTTCCAAAAGAAAACATTCACTTTGCAACAATCACTGTTTAAAGCAGGACAAACAAGAGACTGAAGCAATAAGGGGCAGAAAAATGAAATAGCCAACATTCAGCCAACATTCATGTGTGCACGGCCTCTTACCTCCTATTCTGCGGATATGAAGGACATAACCAATGATGCTCTCAGTTACATTAGTTGGTGGCTGGCTCCATGTGATCTGCAGGCTGTTGGTGGACAGGGAGCTGGCTGTGAGTCCTTGCGGGGAGGAAGGTAGGTCTTTGGCCTGGGCCACAGCCAGGCGAGCACTGGCCTGGTTGGTCCCAGCGCTGTTTTCAGCAATGCACTGGTAGATGGCCTCATCCTCTGAGGTTATACGAGTCAGCGCCAAAGTGCTGCAGAGACAACACACACACAGCTGCTGAGTTCACTGCTGCTGGAATCCAATCACATATTGAGGGGCTGCAGTGCAGAAAAATGACTGACATTCACATAATAGGAATATTATTCTCTTTTAGACTCTGTATGGTTATTATTAGTCCAACTGTTTTTTTACACTAAGTGACACCAAGTTCTCTTCCTCTTCCTCATTGCTGCTTCTTACTCTATCAAAATCATGACCTCTCCCCCCTTTATTCTGTATCTGTCAAAATAAGTTACAGTCTGTTCTACCTTTACCTACCTGTTATTATTGGTCAGCTTGACATTTTGTCCAGGCATGAGGACCTTGCCATTTTTCAGCCAGATGAGGTGAGGCTCTGGAACACCCTGGGCTACACAAGTGAAAACAGTACTGCCCCCTGCTGGCTTAGACACGGACTGTGGCCACTGCAAGAACTCGGGAGGAGCTAAAGAGGAGAGAAAACATTCAGGCAACTAAACAAAACCAAAAGGCTGAATGTCGAATGGGACTACCAAAAATTATTCATGTGCGTCAATAACACTGGAAACACACGACATCAAGTCATCGCTTTAAACAGCAGAGCAATATGTCTGAGGGGAGCTCCATCTACTTTACTCACTTCAGCACCAAAGCTGGATGTACTCAAACCACCCAAACAGGTGACCAATTAAGTTTATCGAGTTGGGCGATCTCAGTAGTACCACCACTTACATGTCAATTGTGGACACCTTCAGGAGTCTTGCTGCAACCACAAAGTGATGAAATGCTTTAAATGCAAACTGCTACACAACAGGAGGAACTGGATCCCAGAAACTCCACTTTAGACAACCAAGCTAATAAAGGGATTCATCTTTCAAGAATCTTTAGTTTCAACAACACATGATAACAGTCACAAAGCATTTTCACATTCATAAAACATTGTGTGATCCTAAAATATGTGTCATATATAAATAGCATCTCCAAATCCCAGAGGATTGTCCAGTCCTCTTATTTTACACAATGAACCCGCAAAGGACCAGCTGACCCCAGCCACTCCCCTGCTGTCCCTGGACAGATGCAGCCTTGACTCCTCCCCTAAAACTTATTAACACAAGCACAATAGACATGCATAAATAGCAGGATGTGGTACCACTCCATAAGGTCTAAATCCCCTGTCCGCTCATCCCTCACTCAGCATCCAATTGATCTACTAACCTCAACACTCACTACCAACCCCCACCATGTACCTTTAGTCAAGGCAAGAGGGGAGGTGGGGGGGTGGGTTCTGTGTAATTTCGATTGAAGACACATTCATCCCAGCTGCCAGCCTCCTATCTGTTTTGTTTTTTGTGAAAGACTGAAAGATTATTACCTTTGAAAAACAATAACAAGTTGGGATTGTGAAGCTTGCAAATGTTGCACTTCAGAAAGCACATGCAGAAGTGTGACAGCCAGTGTGAGAGCAGAGACGCTGCAGCAGCTCCATTTATTTCCAAAGGTGTTTGTTTGTGGGCCAGCCCTGTCCCTCACAAGGTTTTTTGCTAGCTTCCTTCTGCTATTCTTCTCTGGCACCCTTTACCTGGAGCCATCACAGGTTGGTACTGATCCCTCCTAACTCAGGGCCATTTGGTCTCATGGACATTTAACACAATTTTGTCCAAATGTTTCCCAAAAAGGGTTTTCTGGCTTATAACTAAGAAGTATGAGGTCATCAATGCAGAGCTGGAAGAGAACTGCTGAGATTGGTGTCAAAGCCCTGCATGGCTTTCTCGCGTGGCTTTCTCACATGGCTTTCTAGGTTAAAGTAGAGCAATCATTAAAGCTTCCGCCTCCTGAAGCTTCTAGATGCTAAGCAATATCTTTTCCTTCGTAATTTTGTGGACATGTTGGACAAACCTAAACTAGCTAACATTTGCCTGAGCTTTCAAAAGATGAAGATTGAGTCCTTTAGGATATAAATGACTCACGTGTCTGCCTTTTGGATGGCTGGGGCAAATGACCATGTGTGTATATTAAATATGTTTAAAATAAGAGTTAAAATTGGTCATACTGGACTCATGTAGTATCTCACTACTTCATTCCTTAATACAAGTTATTCACAATGAACAACTGTTTGTTTAGGTTGAGCTCCTCTTTGAGAGGTGCTAATGGGATTGATAAGGGAAATGTGCTTTTATTATCCTTTAGTTGTACAGGAAGGCATGGCAGAGAACAGCAGACACTTGACAGAAGGCTCCTTTCTTTTTTGTCGGGGAAGAACATTAGCTTGTTATTTTGTAATCATCTTCCATGGCAGCAAAACTCAGTCTGTGGAATGTGTAATGTGTAAAAGCTCTGGGCATAAACAGGAGGAAGGAGTTGGGTGGACATAATGGACAGTGCACCGTTTTCCAAGATGGCCCACCGTGTATTATGTCTGCCTTTATTTGGCAGCACCCTTCAGCAGCTGAGACCCTATCCATCTTCTGGTCCAAATAAATGAACCCTGAGACCACCTCCCACCTCCCACTTTCTCCTCCTCTTCCCTATCAGCAATTCCCCATTCAGCTGCTTTCACCCACATGGGCCCTTAATCAAGGTCAGAGGTCAGAGAGCAAAGGTCATTTCTCATCCCTTTTCTTTGCTACTCCAAAGCCCACCCCCCACCTGCACTTTGCATTGACCGTCTCCTCATCCCACTCCTTTTTGTTCTCTGTATGCTTCCGCCTTTGTCCCAGCAGCTGGCTACGAGTGCAGAGACGTTGTCAGACTGTGAGAAAGTTTAGCCCTTTATTCTTCCACCATGGCACTGAACTTGACTTCAGCTGGTTAATACAATCATGTGGTTGATGCACATTCTTTTTCCAGCTTATAATACGGGTGTGCATGCTCAGAAATCACCCAACTGAGTCAAAACCCTGGAACCTTCGGTAGCTGTGCTTTATTATTAAATAATTGTACATTTTTGCTGAAAGCTTGTTTTGATATCTCCTCTGTTATATACAATCAAGTACTTCTTCATATTGGTTTTGGCAGTAATTCCACAGTCATTAAATGCAGAGAGACAATATTCCAACATTAAATGGACCCTTTTTGCACCTTTTTAAGGCCTGTAAAATGCTAAGCCTTAAACTCTTTGTCCCCTCCAGCTCCAAAAAGTGATCAATAAAATAATGAATATATTTAAGGTGAATCCCTCCCCTCCCAAGGTGCTGCCAATCACTGAGAGAGAGAGTGGCTATGGCAAGTATTGATTAATCTGCTCAAAACGAACATCTAATAAAGGCAAACATGATTGATGTGATTCACATCGGTAACAAGAAACTTCTTGAAGTGTGCTTCAACAATGGCATGGATCATTCAAATGCTAGTTTGCCATATTGTCAAAGACTCCAGTGACAATTTTTGTAATGTGAAAGTAACGCAACATTGATGTTATGGAAAAACCTAGTTGTCAGTTTCTAATCTGCTGACAGATGGAGCTCATAGAACTCCAGATCTCCTGAGCATCTAAAATGTTACTGAGAGGTGCAGCGGCTGTGTCAAACAAAGGTCAGCCTTCCTCTCCCAGCAACTGGTACACCCTGTCAACTGCCGAAGCTCTGATAAAGGGGCCTCTCTCCTCTTAAAACAGGGCTGTGGAAACTAATGGACGAGCGTACGTAACTAAGTTATTTACTGATGCAAAAATATCCCACAGTTCTTCCAATTTGGTAAGCCGGTTAAGAGATTTTCAGAGATCATCAGATGTTCTCTGGTACATCTGACTTTCTTCCTCCAGAGGAATGTCATATCGCCGCATGTTTGTCTGATCTCCGTGATATGGAAAAGTCCTGGAGCCACAGGCTCTCCATTTGAAAACAGAATCTGCCCGGATTTGTAGATTTACCTTAGGAATCTGTGATAAACTTCACTGTTACAACAAGCACTGTTTGCCTTTGTGATCTTAAATTTCAATCAGTGAAGACCAGATATTCCTTCTTTTCAAAATAAAAGGTCCTATTTGTCAGTGATAAATGGACTGGATTTATGTTGTGTTTTTTTAAATCCAGTCAGAAGTGCCAAAATGCTTTACACTGTGCATGAAGGGATGAATGAACACACACACACAAACTAGTGGCAAAGGCTGCCATGCAAGGTGCTCATTTATACCACTGGGAGCAATTTAGTATTCGATGTCTTGCTCAAGGACACTTTTATGAATAGACTGGGCCAGATGAGGGATGGAACCATCAACCTCAGTATTGGAGGCCAACCCCCGTTACAATCAGGGCCACAATTATATTGACAGAAGACATTTGTTGAGAAGCATGAGGTTTTTTCAGTAAAAATAAAAGCTCTGATCACTCTTGGAACTCTGAGATCAATGCAAATCTTGTAGATGTACAACATTTGTTTATACACTGGCTTTGAGTCTTGTAAATTAAAAGTGTGATTTATATTCTTAGAAGATAATATTTGATCATTTTCTGCGGCGTAAGACGTTAAGTAGCTTCTCTTTGGGGTCTCCTCAACCAACATGTAACACGCCTTCAGAATTGTAGGTTCTCGAGGTTAGGCGGAGAACCTCTACAGTTGTAAGTGGGGTTTGTTTTTCCCTTTCTTGTACTTGATGCCTACAATAATCTGATGCTTGAATATGGCAAAAACATCTGACATGTTTGTGTCATGTTAAGCAATGAATCAGGATGCTGATGTACAGCACCAGAAGAGAACCCAGTTTTAGTTTGAAAATACTCTCAGGCTCACCTTGCACCTCAAGACGTCCCACTGCAGTACGTCTCATCCTGGTGCCGGGCCTGTTGGCAGCACACACATAGACACCAGAGTGCTGCAGGGAAACATCTGAGATCATCAGGTTCCCTGTCCCCAAAACCTGGATCCCCTCCACCCCAATGGAGCGGCCATCTGATGGATACAGACAGGACCAAAACATTGCCTTCAACTACGGGACTATTTTTACTCTTCCAGGTAAGCAAGTACCATCAGCTTGTTCGACACGTACCCAGTCTGCTCCAGGAAACAATGGGCCGAGGATTTCCTGTGGCGATGCACTCCAGGATGGCAGTCTGATGGACAGTGATGGTAAGATTTTGGGGTCCTGATAGGATAACTGGCTCCTTGTATGTTCTTGGAGTTCCACCTGGAAGGCAATCATACTCCAGATCTGAATTCACATGAAATGAGTTTACAGAGGCACATCAGCAGCACTGCACTCACTGTTTATCCAGAAAACACTTTAGACTGCCTGAACTGACTCCTAGAGCCAATGGATAGATCTGTAAGTACTGATGTAGATCAAGCCAACTACTGCTTTACTGTTGCTGCAGCCTCATTGTTCTTTGTATACTGACTCACAGAGCTTGATCACAATCTGAGCAGATGAAAAGCTGACCTTTCGTAAACACTTTGACAGTCTTCAAAAAACTTCAATGAAAACCCACCAACTACGTTGTGCTCTTCACAGGGCAGAGAAATGAAATGCATGCCAACAGCTTATGTAGTATCAATATGTACACAGATTTCACACTTTACTCATGATCAACACAAATGGCCACTTACCAGTAACATTCAGTGTGGCTTCATGGCTGTAACGTGTATTTGCAATGTTGCTGGCAACACAGCGAAAACCTCCGCTGTCTGCCCGCTGCACCCCTGTCACCTGGAGGATTCCCATTGGGAGGAGGGTGTATCTAAATAAAGAAAAGTGAGATGAATGAGAGTGCGTCAGACTACTTCTTTATCAGTAAACCATACAAAACACATCAATTACATTTATCATCCAAGGCAAGAGGAGATGCTAACTTACTCTCACTGGAAGTAAAATGATAAACATTCTTGGGCTCCATCATCACAAATTTTTGTTAAAGCCAATTTCATAATTAAAGATTTTGTAGTCCAGAAGGACAATTAAAAAGGTGCTGAACTGAGCTTACTTAGGCAGAACATTACAAAGGTCTTCTTTGATAAAAGTCCCTCCTCTGACAAATGGCCACACAGTGTTCTAACATGCTACAGAAAAGCTGTTTTTTACATTTTTATTTTTCGATGAGCAAGTGATTTATTGAATCAGTTGTTCGGTGTACCACCCCTCACTAATCTGGAAATCATGCAACACAAAAAAGTGTCTCTATGTATCTGGCCACTTTTTAAAATGGAAATGGTAATGGAAATGATCAGGGTTGCCCCAACATTTTCAGACCCCAGTGTGCGTGCTGTGTTACCTGCTATCTGTGGTGTTCAGAAGCACTCTGTCTTTCTCCCAAGTAATGTTGGCCTCTGGTACCCCATTGATCTGACACTGGAATCGAGCTACACCCCCCTCATCAACAGACATGGACACAGGGTGGGTGAAGAATTTAGGAAGCGCTGAGGAGAAACACACATAAAAAACACAAAGCCTCAATAACAAAATCCATCAAGTGATTCATCAATGATGTCCTTAGTCACTTTAAATGCTTTTGTACTTGCATTGTTTTCACAATGTGTTCGAATCAACAATAGTATTTAGTAGCTTGTCATACCAAATCTCAGTGTGTGGTAGGTATTTCTGCAGATGAGACAGCACTACCACTGCAATGCAACGCCCTGAGATTCAATGATAGCCAACGTTTTCCTGGAAAACCCAAAGACCCCTTGTATGGGTCTAAAAAAGACGGGCTTGCAATTGCACGATTGCATTGTTGAGTTGTGGAGATGAACATGTTTGTGTTAAGCTGGTTTACAATCGTATTTGGAGGTTTTGTCATGATGAGAACCTGGGTGCTTTTCTATTGTGTATGAGGCCTTCCATGTGCCTTGGACCACAACAGAGGATCCAAATGGGAGCTGTGGTTACTCAAGAGAATGCTGGGGATGTGGGCCAAGTCATGGCTGGGACTGGCTCTAGACTTGCAAATGGTGTCTGAACTGACTGTCAGACGAGTACTGAAAACTCTTCAAAATAGATTGGATTTGCTAATTTAACAAAGAATAATGGCCTCCTTTGCATTTGCCAGGAAAATATTTTTTTGTGAGTAATTTGTTTCTTTTTTACTTCTGTTCATAAGATACAACTGTGAACCTTCTCATCTTGATTTTTTGGAGTTTCACACCCAGAAATACTTACATGCCAAATGGACTTTGACCTTGCGGCTGACCAGCATGCCATAGCGATTCTGTGCCGCACAGTCATACTCTCCCATATCTGCATCGCTGCCTTCTCTGCGCTTCTGGAAGCTTTGTATCAGAAGTGTGCCGTTTTTGAGTACCCGAACCCGTGAGCTGGTTGCTAAAGGAAACCCATTTTTTCGCCATGTAACCACAATTGGCTCCTCGCCCTGCACTTTACAGTGCAGCATAAGTGGACGATCCCTCACGGCAATGACATCACTCGGCTCCAGCAGGAATGAGAGCTCCGAGGCTGAACCGAAACCTGAAGACAAGAAGAAGAGTAAGAAGGTTGTTGTGATTGAGCAATATTTTTATTGCAGTTCTTTCAGAGGCACAGCCCATCATTGAGGTCCTTCCACTTCATGCGGCGGGCGCCACAGTTGACTCCAGTGTGTCTTCAGCCCCACTCTGGCAGTTTTTCTCAGTGAGGAGTTATCAAACATTTACTGTCCCTTTCACCATTGTTGAATCTTCTTTTTTGCTGAACAGGTCACTCGAGGGACTGTCCATAGCACTTTCAGTGGTGCTTTAAAAATGGTTGTTGGCACTCAGTCTGGTAATGCAACTACAGTGAGTGGGACTCAACGGAATACTAAGTGCAAACACTCTTTGCACAGAACCTCAACACTGCAGCATCTTCCAATACCAGTGACTGTTGAAGACATATTTTGAACAGTTAACACAACATACAACACACATCACACTTTATACCTATATTCTCTGATTCATACTTTTTTTGACATAAATGTTCTGCTTTTTCCTGATACATTACATCTAATGGAAGGACCACTTGGTGCACACAGTCCATAAAGAGTGGTTCAACATTTGTGTCTGAAATGTCTCCCACAACAATCATATGAATGCCCAACAGACTGGGGGCCAAACCTCTGTAGATTCACAGACCTGATCCAGAGCCGGGTAAGTTCACAAAAAGAGCTCAAAAAGTAGAGTTTAAAACACTGCTGACAGTCCAGACACCAGATCTCCAGAAAGATAAGCCTGCCTAATTCATAAAATTGCTGAAGATTGAGGTGTGTGGACTACTTGAGGAGTGAGAGATGGAAATAAACCTTTTTCTTTCTTTTTTTTTTTTTTTTTATAAAATACGCTTTATGAAAGGCAGCATATAAGGCTGCAATACATCTATAATTTTTGGTGGACAACAATACATGTGTAACCTGAGGAGGACTGCAGATCTTTGTTATATCCCATTTCTATCATCGGGTGTGTGCAGTAAACCTCACAAGTTGATAACCAGCTTTGTAGTTCCATTAATCATGCTGGCGAATATCTGAGCCACTGAAGCCAGATGAGAATCCTTCCACAGTTGCTAGACAAATTTAAAGGATCCATTGCATGTGGTGGAGAATAATCATCATTATGCCAGCTTCAACCAATAAACTTCCCTTGTTAGGGGCAGCGGCTCACAGTCTCATCTTTCAGACACCAGGTTCCAGGCAATCCGACTTAAATCCCTTTATGAACTCCTTTAACTTGACTACAATCTCACTGGATAGATGAAAAATTTGTACTTTTGGGCTGTGAAAAATTTACAGATGAGCTGCAATGGAGCATGAAGGCCATTGAGGCTTTCCAGCCAAAAAAGGGCAACATCAATACCCGAGTGGGGGAGCAACACACAGACACCGAGAGCCACTGTGGAACGAGGGGTCAATAGTGACAATAGTATTGTCACAATGCTCATTTGCATTCTCCCCCAGACACCTCTGTAAAATCTTTGGTAAGCCACCATGCACTCAAGGGCACCATCTGCCCCTTCAGATGCATCCACTGCAGCCTGCCATCTCATTGGGTGCTTTGAGTTCTATTGCTGGAGTTACTTTCCCATGCCACCGAACTGGCCCTGTGGCCCTCGTCACTCTTCTTTTTGACCTTCCCATTTTCTCTCAACCCTTTATGTTGCTAATGTCCTTGAATGCAAATAACCTTGAACTCGTCCAATGATTTTATAGCAGCACTTACTGTTGGTGCTACCAGTGCTAAACATAATTGTTTGTGTGTATTTGAATTCTCGTTCACTTAGTACTTTGTTCAATAGAATATGTACTCAGCGAGAATCACTCAAATTTTGAACTCGAGTTTTCAAAATGTAACAAAGTGCAAAAAAACTTCTTTGTTGGCTTCAAATGGCACCGATTAAACCACCTGTGGGTCTACAACTGACCCCCAGTTAAAGTACAAAAGCTTAATTGACATTTCACTACGATGAACTTGAATCAAAACAAGATGATCTCATAAAAAGCTTTTATCTTTTATAAATGCAGATGTACATGGATTTGTCTGGTCATATCAATTGAAAAGTATTTGGTGGGTTTTTAGCTCTCTCCTCAGCTTGCCTTCATTCAGTCCGGAGACGTTCTTTCCTGCTGTTTGTTGTCTTGTCAGTTCTCCTGCATCAGTGCATCTCACTAGTGCAACACTCTGTTAAAGGTTGCTTCACATTTGTCTTTTAGGTTTGTGTGTGATGGTTGTGTGTGTGTGTGTGTGTGTGTGTGTGTGTGTGTGTGTGTGTGTGTGTGTGTGTGTGTGTGTACATATACATACTGTATATATATATATATATATATATATATATATATACACACACACATACATATATACATATATAAGTACATATGTATATACACACACACACACAAACCTAAGGCACATCAGCATCATTTCGTTGTTCTTTGTGACAATGACAATAGATATTCTATTCTAAGCACACCCACACCAACACACACTCACAGTCACACACACACACACGCACACGCACACGCACACACACACACACACACACACACACACACACACACACACACACACA
>JAUESE010006387.1:0-10636 GCA_032274725.1 Malacoctenus triangulatus
CGATGGTTGTGAGATCTGGAGGTGAAAACCTCCGTGGGTGGTCACGCCTGTGCTCAGTCAATCGCTGGCTTTGTCCAGGGAGTACATCCACTGAGCCCCCCCCCCCCTTTCTCAAAAATCCTGGGGACATCCCTTCAGCCCGAAGGGTCGAATAATCTTGGCCCTGGCACACTGCAGCCCTGCATGTTTGCAATGTGTTCCTACTCTGACGCACCTGAATCTAATCAGCCATCATGACTGTGGCTCTCAGAAACAGGAAAGACCACTCCTGTTTTAAACCAATGGATTCACGGACCCACTTGTGGGTTGTATAACTTGAGTTGCGAAATATGCATATTTTCTTTCAAACATTTAGAGGATTTAAATTTGCAGTGCACCTTTGAGCCACAAGGAGGGCTTTGATTGACAACCATGTTTCTTGATCTCTGGCTGAATGTAAATGCTTTACATTAGATTTTTTTTTCACTTCAACACACATTTTGGAGGAGGAGCAGGAGGAGGAGGGAGCTCTGTTTGAGGAATGAAGGACTTTTGGTTCATGTGGGAGAAGCTTTGTCTCCAGAGTCCAAAGTCCTCTCTGATACATCTGTGGAGTGTTGTCTTCATCAGGTCTAGGTTTCCCTGGTCCAGAAGGATAAGATTTCAGCAGCGAGAAACCAGAGACAGCACGACGATTACCTGAGGTGTTTGTCCAACAGCTTACCTGTCCGACAACCCCAAGCTGCCAAATGAGATGCCTGGTGTTTCCATGGCTCTGTTGTTTACAGCGCAAGCTACAGAAACCAGCTTGGATGTTAGCATGTCAAAAAATTGGAGGGTTTTTTTTTGTGTGTGTGTGTGTGTGTGTGTGTGTGTGTGCTTGTGTGTTTTGAAATTTAGAACCTTATTCTGTATCACACAATCTGATCTATACAATTTCAATGTACATAAGTGTCTTCAATAGTCATCTTCAGCAGACACTAAAAATACATATAACTATTGTGAAAAAAGAAATACATATATGTATATATATGTATAACCAAAGTGGGACAGCTTTAGCTGAAAAATGACAACATTATCACCAACTGATCAAAAACGGGAAGCATAATAATTCAAACGAGCTTCACGATCAAATCACTTTGGCAAAATGTCTTGTGAATATGTTGAAATCATGTCCGTTTTCATAACACAGGATTTCTGTAGCATTTGTCATGTTACAACTCACTACAGGTTCTTCCAAAGTTACACATTACAAGACAATCCCTGCATGTTTTAATGGCTTGCTGTAGAATTTGTCAATAGATTTTTTTTTAAAAAAAAGGGGAGGCGCCCACATATCTTGGAAATTAAATGGGATTGAGCCGGGAATAAGTTTTAATAAAGTAGACAGACAAGTTACATTATTGGGCAAATCAATAAAAACCCAAGCTATTAAATCAGCAATTATCTATGTGTTACGTGTTACTACGTTCTCGTTATATAAGAATTACATGTAATTACAACTGTTTAGACTGGACCTGCTGTCTAATGTTTGTGTGCTTGCTGATGTTTATCCTTGTGTGGTGGCAGCAGGTTGTCATGGCAATAAAGCGGAGTCCCCGGTGAAGCATAAAAACAGTGTTCTGCACTGAGGTTCCCTCACAAGTGAAACGGAGCTCCTAGGGGACACCAGTCATTCGGAGTGTGTCTGGTGTGTGCAGGCCACCCGCCGCTGATGATGATGGGGATTCCGGTTTTTCCAGTCATTGCGTCCTGGTTTTAAAGTGCAGCAGGTGCTGAGCGTGCTTCACTCCCATCCGCAGCAGCAGCAGCAGCAGTAGGATGGCCTCCAACACTGCCACCATGGGGAACCTCCCCAATGGAGTCGGGATATGCACCACCATCCCCGACATCCTCTATCTGCCAGAACTGGTAAGAAAGGAACCCGTGTTTGGAATTAAAGACTTGTCAGGACGCAGCGAATAGCATTATAATTAAATCACTTTGAGTCAAAAATGCAGGAATGCATCCTGATATAGTTCCTGCAAAAAAAAAAAGGATTGTCACACAGACACTTTAGTTTTTTGACCCATTATAGATATATAATGTATTTTCTCTTTGGTTTAAACAGTTGAAGTTGACATCAGACATGTGATTAACTCAGCTTCTGTTTACCAAAGACAGGCAGGTGAGGTATTTCACTTGGTCCACCACATACTTAAAAAAGTACTCTTGCAGAAGTGCTGTACAACATTGTGGTTCAACAAAATGTATGCTGATGCTAGAACACAAGAAGCAGTTTATTTACTTTGTTAAAATGTATTGTGTTTTTTGAAACATGTTTGTTTTTAAACAACTCAAAAAAGAGAAAAAAAAGAAACAATTGTCAAATACCTAATAACGCTGTCTATAGCCTAGAATCAGCCTTCAATGGAGCTTTTAAACATAGATTGAGCTGAAAGTAAGTGTAGAAAAAAGGCCAAAGACTAATTTTCCGAGGGTCACAAAAAATTCTGTTGTTAATAGCAGGTCCTCAAAAATATAGCCTAAAATAACGGGGAAAAAACCCTCACTTATATTACTGTTTTGAGAATGTCTGGCATGTGACACCTTGCGAAGTAAATTATTGCTTTTCTGCATTTTCTAAACTACTAAAGAAATATTATGCACTGAATAAAGTTTCTTTAAGTAACCATAGTATATATGTATTATGAGTAATTAAAAAAATGTTTTGGAAGTTCACATTTACAAAAGGGAGACTGACTATATTGACAAAGTATTTAGATGCATTTAAAAATTGAAGAATATAAAAGCAAAAAAGCTGCAATTTTCAAAGTCTTGGTGATAATGTTGAGCAACTTCTGCTCATCCAACTCAAATGACCGCAGCACAGAGAGTGATGACTCTGACTGGGAGTGTTTGTGTGTGTGCTGCCATATGTACAGTATGCACCCTAATTTGATTCTTAATCTTAACCTGTCTGACAGAGATTAGGCAGATTATATCAATTGATAGGAGGCAGGCCAGCACTGCCGCACTGCTGCTCAGACATCAGTGAATCGGAGGAATGCTGCAGACATTCATATCAACCCTCACATTGACACACGTACACAGACACTCACGTAAAGGCTGTGCGAACAGGTGGAGTCCGGCCGTGACGGCGGCAGGTGGAGCAGGGTTGAGCGCCATGAATAATGCAGCCTGTCAGTCATTAAAGGTGTTGAGTGAACAAAGGCTGCAGTGACAGGCCAGCTCTTTGCCACCAACCGTAGCTGAAAGAAGACAGATGACAAGATGGGAACGCAAACCATGGTCATTATGTTTTATACTCTGTCAACAGTTTTTTTTTTTTTTCTAAATACTCAAAAGAACCAACAACAAATAAAAGGTCAATCCTGAATATAAGCAACACTGTGACAGTTTGGTGCTGTCCTCAGTGCTTCTCACTGTCAGATACTTCAGGTGGATATCGACATCATCTCAGTGTAACATTCACAAAGGTAGGCCCTTTGTGTGTTTAGCCTAAGGATTATGCAAGCACAAAGAAGAGCAATTGTCAGGGTAAAGTAGACTTTGAGGATACCCCAATATTTCAAGAACTGAATACAATTACTTGTGAACCATCAAGTTGAAAACAACACAGACTTTTCAGAACAACGGTTTTAAAAGCTGTAGTAAAATGATCTGCAATTCATTTTGGTCCAAGGTTTTTTTGTTGTTCTATTGTTTTTTAAGAAACGTAGACAAGGAATACCACCAAAATCATGAAACAGGCCAAGCATGGACTGTATATCCTCAGGAAACTGAGACGGTTTGCACCATCATCGCCCCCATGCTTTACAGAAGAGTGGTCTAGCATGACTTGATCCACTGCATTTCTACCCAGCTGTCATGTGTTAGATTTTAAAAAAGGCCATGCCTGGGCTCCAACACCCTCTGATCGGGGCCTCTGGCTGTCAGCAGCTCATTAGAAGGAGTTGTGCTTAAGAGCGGACAAGTTGAAATTATGTCGAAGATGTCGAGGATTCCCAACCACTGGCTCAGAGTGTCACATCACTGATGTCTGGATTGAAACAGCTTCGTGGCTGACAGGAGGAATAAAATATTCTATTGCAAGAGGTAATGTAACTTGTGCTTTTGTACACCCACTATTATGATGTATATTGCCTGTTTGAGTGAGGATATTATTTTTCATAAGGAATTACTAGGCACCAGACTTCCCTCTTTATAAGCAGGAAACTTAATTTGGCTGTCTTAAAATGCATTATTCCTATGTGGTAGTGGGACTTTTCTGATTTACCGGTAACTCAATGATGTGGAATATGTTGTGCATTTGTTTTGTTCTTTGCACTTTTGGCTTTGAGTAGATAAATTTGAAAAAAAAACAACAACACAAATTTAGCTGCAGCCTGTCTGCAGATTGATGCATGGAGTTGGTCGGGCACTGTGTGGACATCCCCTCTCTGATCCACCTGCTTTTCCCGCAGATCTTCGGTGGTCTGGTATGGATCCTGGTTGCCTGCACGCTGGTGGTGCCGCAGAATCCTCAGGGCTGGGTCATGTTTGTCTCTGTCTTCTGCTTCGTCATGACTTTCCTCTGGCTGGTCGTGTTCGCCTGCGGGGGACACCACAACAAAGGCAGCTGGGCGGCAGCAGTAAGTCCACCTCACAAGTTTAGCAGTTTGAAAGAGTTCAAGACTGTCCACATGGAGACAAGACCAGTTGTCTACAAAATTCTTTCACAGTATAGTTATTTTATCCACACAGAGCCAACACTTCAAAAGCCTCAGCATTTTACGTTTGAATTCGGTGTCAGAGTAAACAAACCTCAAAACACACATTTTGTATTTCTGTGTAAGCTGTCAGTACACTGAAATATGTTGTGTTGTTGACAGTTAAACCTCATGTGCAAGCTTCATGTCTTCTATGTTTTTGTGGCGTTTGGGTCTGTTTCAATTGTCTTCCTTAATCCTCAATGCTCAACCTTCATCCTTAAAATGCGCTCTCCCGCGACGACCAAGTGCTGTCCCAATTCGTAGGAAGCTAAATTAAGGAGCGAGTTTGAGGAACAAAATGCCCAGAATGCATTGCGTTTTTACATGCCGGCGAAGACGGCGAGCTACAAATGTACATTTCTTTGTTAACGGAGATATAAATATTACAAAAAACATGGTGTTCTCTTAGTGTAGGCCCATGTTATAGATTAGTTACCTCGCTGTTGCGTAACATTGATTTTATTTTTTACGATCTTTTGCTGCTATTGCTCCGGTTTCTTTTTCTTCTGACTTGACAGACTGAATGCTGCTTTGGTGTAATGCTGCCCCCTACAGTATTGAGGAAGTATCTGCATTAAGGAGTGTCACATTTCTAACCTTTTTGAGGGTTAAGGTTAGGGAAGAAAGTTATGGATTAAGGTTTTACAGTGCCACTTATGGGGTTTGGCATATTGTGTTTTTGTAGACACAAGGAGTGCATTCCGATTCTCTTCCTTAATCATTAATCCTCAATTGTCAACCTTCTTCAGAAGAAGAAACTGGAGAAACAGCAGCAAATGATCATAAAAAAAAAATGAATAAATGATTTGCAACAGCGAGGTAACTAATCCAAAACATGGACCTAAACTAAGAGAATACCATGTTTTTACTCATATTTATATCTCCATTAACAAAGAAATGTACATTTGTAGCTCGCCGTCTTCGCCACCATGTAAAAACGCAATGCATTCTGGGTACTCCTTACTTCTAAGGGAGGTAGCGGAGCTCCTCAGTTTTAAGGAATGAAATGGCCTTTTTTTTTCCTCAAACTCGTTACTTAATTTACCTTCCTAGGAATTGGGACAGCACTTGGTCGTGAGCGTGCATATTAAGGCTTAAGGTTGAGGACTGAGGATTAAGGAAGCAAATCGGAATGCACCCAAAGAGTTACAACTACAGCAGGAAATGCACTGATGACAGGAAATACAAATATAAAGTTGAATACATTCTATGAATGTGATGAGAAAGTCTCCCTGCAGGGTGAATTTAGAGCAGCGTAACTCCTGTGTCTTGGACCAGGGTTAACAATAAGCCTTATAAAATAGAAAATGTTTGGAACCTGTTCTCGAGAGGCAGAGACTATGTTTGCATCCTGGATTAAGAGTAAAAGCTGGTTCCACAGCAGAGGAGCCTGATTGCTGAAGCTTTGCGTCCTATCTTACCAAGAGACCAGAAAACATTCAATGACCAGCACTTTGAAAACAAGGTGTTCTATTGGGATGATGTGGTATTGGTTCTTTATGACATGTTGCATCCTGGTCGCTAAAAGCTTTGTATCTTAAGAGAAGAATATAAAACTTTTTTTTTTTTTTTTTTAATTCGGTGTTGGAGAAATATGATCTCCTTCATGTCAGAACTCTTGCTCCCGCATTTTGAATCATTCAGAGAATTCTTTAAATTCATTCACAAAAATTATAGGGACCCACCGAACACTCTAACAAAAAGAAATTATTTTAAACCAAATACACTTTTAAATGCTTGTAGTAGTTTTATTCACATCACTCTGAGGGAACATGTTCCTGATTGTCATCCAATCTGTTCAATCTGTTATACTTTGTAATTGGACAGAGTACTGGGCCGGCTGGTTAGCATGCTAACTTCTGGAAGCATGCCAACAACAGCACCAAAGCATGTCTAGCTGAATTTATAACAGTGACTTCCCCTGGTTCTTTCCAGCAAAGAAAGCTTTTCATGCCCCATTTTACCCTCTTCTTCTTCCTCCTGTGTCAGGACTTTGCATATCATGGCATTGCTGCCTTCTTCTACCTCAGTGCCTCTGTGGCTTTGGCCAATGTGACCCTGGATATTAGAGATGAGCCCAACTTCCAAAACTACCAGCTGGACATATCTGCAGTGGTGAGTTGGGCTGTTCTGAACTTGTCTCAGTGTACTTTGTTTTTCTATCAGTATTTTAAGGCTGTAAAACCTTTTCCATAGTTTTATGAACTATAGAACCTTAAGGCCTGTTTATGATGCCCTTTGGATTCGATGCCAGATTTGTTTTGGTTCCAACCCTACAAGCCAACTTTGAAAATCCTTTTGGACTATGTTAGCAGTCCAAGCATAGAACAAGCAAACCCATTTCTTTGTAAATTCCCTATGATGGCATTACTGTGTGTTATGTTTATGTAAGTCAAATTCCATAATAGCAGTCATGCTTAGAGTAACATTGGCTGCACATGTGAGGAGGTGCAATTGTTTTGATGATATCCCTGAATGTCTGAACAAAATGCAAAGGCAGCAGGTCTGTTGTTTTATTTGTTGCTGAGGTCATATGACCACCTATAGCCAGCAGACATCAGGTTAACTGTAGATGTATCATTCACCCATCTGTCCATCCATCCACCCATCCATCCATCCACCCATCCATCCATCCATTCACCCATAGCTGTTTATTCAAACTAGTGTTGAGGGAACTTGAACCTTCCACAGTCAGCAGTTGGTAAACGGCGGGTTTCAGTGTCACTGTCCACTCAATGTTCTCTTTGTGTTTTCAGGTTTTCTCTTACGTTGCGACTCTCCTCTACTTCATTCACACAATCCTTTCCGCCATCCGATGGAAGTCCTTCTAGAACCTTTTTTACAGAACCTTGTAAAGGACAACAGAGGAGAACTGTCAGGGTGCTTGGACACTGTGGCATGCAGATGAAAAGGAATGGCTGCCCTTGGTGGAGACTTGAAGCTATGTTGTTGTTGTTTTTTCTCCCTTTCTTTGTATTTTTTGGAACATGAAGCTCTGGATTATCACATGGATTACTGAGGCTGCCTCAAGAAGTTCCGCTTTCTGAAGCAGGTTGTGAAGGGACAGTTGGGGTTGTGCTGCCAAGCTTGATACCAAGTGTCACAGAGCATCATTAAACCTCTGATGGATTCCCAGGAGACTTTGAAACTATCACTGTCAATACCATACACAGTAATATGATAAAAAGATTAAATGGTGCATTTTTACTACAGATTCAAAGGTGTTCCAAACCTCTCTACACCATTAGGCACAACCCTCTGCTGATTTTTTTGTCTGGCAGGCCACTGAGCGGCCAGGGATTGGCATCATCAAAATACCTCTATCTCAAAATCAAATTAACCACGAGTGTGCTTTTTAAACAAGGTACAATGGGAGCACATTAAACCAAAACTGTATTCAACTGAGCACTGAGTATAACATATGGCCTCAGGGTCAGACTGTGCATGCGAGTTTCACTGCCACTAACGTAGAACAGAATCAGAATGGAAATCGTCCTTAAACCGAATGGTGTACAGCCAAACTGAGCACGAATAGAAATGCGCCATGATTCCCACTGCCTTCCTTCCTGCATTGCATCAAAAGCTGCAAAAGAACCAGGAGGAAATCCTCCTGAAGCTCTTTGCAACAACGAACAGTGGTGTGCTGTGACTCTGAAGGAAGAGCGCCACTCCTCACCCAACCGCTTCACAAATGGGCTTGAGTTAAATTCTCCATAAATGACCTTTAAAGGAATTCTCATATCGAGATAGTTGGTGACAATGTATGATTGACCCCACCTGTTAAGTTTGATAGTAAAACTGATTATTTAACTAACAATCTTTTATATGTTTCGCCTTCTTCTGAACTTTTAACCTCCAATCTACCTCTACCGCTTCTCACAAATTGCAAAATTTGAAATTATCTCTAGGCTCATCTTCAGTACCACCAGGGCCCATCATGGAGCTGTGGCACCCACACTTCAGGAATTGCTGTGAGGGAAACATTGTTGGCATTTATTGGTCTGGTTATCATGATGGCATTTTTTGCTGCATTGGTGTAGGGAGTCAATATATGTCAAATATTTTGGTAACTGTCTTAGCTACAGGACATGAACACCGTAGGAAATTTATGACTTTCCACATCACATTGTCCATGCTGATTATAAGCTTCCTATGAGTAGCTGTAAGATTTATAGTGCTTTGCCTAATAAAAAAGCATGAAAAGGATTTTTTTTCCTTTTTACCTGGTTTAAGAGGGAGTCCAGTGTGGTGTCTTTTGTATTTTTATTTTTTATTTTTTTTGATAGGCTCACCATCTTTTAAAAAGCTAAATAATCCTTCATATCGTATTGGGATCTGGATGGGAACTGTAACATTATGTTGTTTTCTTTTATAACTGAGTTTAATTTTTTGTACAGAAAACTGCTGAATTAGTCAAAACTGAATAAATGTGTTTGTTTCAAAATAGTTGTTTTTTTTTTGGTTTGTGTCACTCAGAGAACGGACAAAGTGTGGACATGTTCATGTCCACATGCAGAGGGATGAGAGCTTTCACAATTGTCTGAAAACAGTATTTCACACACAGAAAGAAGACCCCAACACACAATTTTTACAGCATATTTTAGAGCTGCTCTACAAAAGCTGGGTCTGCACCCTTTGCAACCTCAGTAGACATTTTTGGCATATCCCACTTGTAGTGTTGGTTGCCGGGGGCAGATAATGAAGTAGATGCACCTTGTTTTTTTGGGTTTTTTTATTGTTTTTTTATTTAGGTAATTAAAGTAGTTTTAGTGTCTCATATAAACCATGGAACAGATAAATAAGAGTAATTTTTTCAGGGGGTTTTGTGTACATACAAATGATCTTTTTAATACTCGTGTTCGCACGTACTTCGCTTAGGCGATAGTGACTTTAGAGTCAAGTTCACAAGTTCACCCAATAAACACATCATGATCCAAACGACAGCCTACGGAATCACAGGGAGAACATGCAGAGTCCACACATGTGCCTTCAAGTGCCTCATAGTGACATTCATACGTTGTCCCTAACACCTCAGGGAGCTTTTGAGCTTGACCTGGATGACACACAACACTTAAGCAGCGGGGAGAAAAAGGAGAGAGACCTCAGATATCAGGAGCGAAGATGACCTCGGCTATTTGCGTGCTCTGCATCTATTCCACCATGAGGAGATTCTTTAAAACTAAAACCTAATTGGAACCCTCTGTTTCTATTATAAAGAACATTGGGGAATATTCATTTTCATTAGGACTTACTTTATATCCGTAAAATGGGATTTCTCAAAACATGTCTGACACAAGCACACACACAAAGTGTCTGTCTGTGGGGCTGATGGGGTAATGTAGCAGGCCAGTGAACTGTAGCTGTGATCTATAATTGATGAGCAAAGCAGCAGGTGATAATAGTCTGGCATTGCAATGAAACCAAAGAAGATGGAGGCCCCGATAGGCTGCGGGCCATCTGATGGACAGCAGTATTCAACTCAATCACAGGTGACAGCCAGATGAGGAGCTCCAGGAGGAACACTGCCTTGTTTTCAGCATCACTCTGTTAACTTCTCAGCATATATCGACCATGCAGATGAGCGGTGTCCTGATAAACAGTCATCACTCTAATCTACCATCACTTTTTGCAGTTACACGCAGATTGCAGTAAAGCCAATAAGATTGTTACAAGTCCTCTCTAAGTCTTTGTTAAATTTCCAAAATAACTCTTGTTTACACCAACAGCAACACATCTGCACCCATATGAGTGGAGGAAGATCTGCACAAGTTTTGCTACTGAGCTCCCCCCACTGTGTCTCTGTGTGGACAGTCCTCCCGCCGCATTTGTGTGTGTGTGTGTGTGTGTGTGTGTGTGTGTGTGTGTGTGTGTGTGTGTGTGTGTGTGTGTGTGGGGGGGGGGGG
>JAUESE010006478.1:0-10705 GCA_032274725.1 Malacoctenus triangulatus
TAGTTCAAGGTTTTTCCCCCTCAATAGATTTTTGACAATGAATCACACTTTTGACCGTGACTTATAAATATACCAGTGCAAACACCCATGTACGCATTGCGCACATTTTCAGACACTGCAAACACAAGAGTTTT
Organism: Malacoctenus triangulatus; assembly: GCA_032274725.1. NCBI lineage: Eukaryota > Metazoa > Chordata > Actinopteri > Blenniiformes > Labrisomidae > Malacoctenus > Malacoctenus triangulatus. The sequence continues at coordinate 135 of JAUESE010006478.1, forward strand.
CCTTTTTTTTTTATTTGATTTCACTCAAACAAAAAAACAAAGTGCTAATATGTACACAGTTTTAGGCCTGGCAGCTAAAAACTATACAAATACTTTGAGATGATGCGACACAATTTGTATTCAAATAAATAAAGATGAAGCCAGGCAAGTGCAACATTTTATGATCAAATTATATACACAATGCGACCTGAGGCACACAACTGTGTCTCACTATTCCTGTCGTGGACAGTAATGGGTTTACAAATGTTTAACACTCGTGCACAAAACATTACCTTTTGAAAAATGATGCGTCGTAGAAGGTACAGCATGTAAGGTGCAATTGCTGCTACTGCAAGCGCTCGGTGGCTGTAATGAGAAACTGCAGATCTTTCAAACATATTTTTCAGCTGTGACTGTCGTCAGAATTTCCTCCTGCTTCGTTACTCTTCAAACTGAAAGTATTAGCGATGGAAGAGTGAATCATTACACCTTCTTGCAATATTAAGTGGTATTAAAAAAAAAAAAAAAAGATCAAGCTGCGGTAAGCTGGTTATTGTTGACTCCGGTAGATATGTAGCACACTGATGACCTCTTCTGTTGTGTTTGCCTGCAGTAAGCACACACTGAGCCTTGCACCTAAAGTGATGGGCAACGACGAATCTTCATCATCTGGCATGGGTAGTAACAAATTTAAATATAAGGCTAACGCATGCCTATTAATGAGTATTCTTACCAAACCTTAAAGTTGTCTACTGACAAAATATAAGACATACAAGCTAAAACACTTGGCTGTTCATTTTAAGGCATTGCCTTATGTTTAGGCCACTGGTTCCCAAACCATCTTTTTTCCTGGAGCCCCCTGCTGAGGCTGAAGACCATACTGTGCAGTATCTTGTGTCTGCTCTAGATTGCACAAAGTATTTCATTCTGGCTTTCTTACAACAGCCTCTTAGCAGGCAAAGTCCTGGAGCACAAACTGGAACCACTGGTTTAGGCACTATGATGATAGGAGGTGTTTCACTGATCCTACTCTTTGCTTATTTCTCAACAAGTTCAAGCTCCCCTGCGTACTGTTCTAGTGACACGAATCCTAAATGTCCGGATGTTTTTTCTATTGGTGGAAGTTATCTGAATGAGCAACAGGCATGTTTAAATACTATTGAATTAGATGTGAGTATCGGAAGTAGTCAAGCAAATATTTAGGACTTGTTTTGTTCACATGGGAATGTCACATTTACTCCTATTTAATAACTGTTCTGTACTCTGTGCAAATGTACAGGAGCTAAAAATTAGGAAAATGATAAACCTGAAAGTTAATTCCTTCATTTTTACAACAGCAGAACAAACTCAAAGATTATCATGGAGCCTTAAGTAGTGCTGACCAAACAGGGAATTCTACTTCACCATGCAGAGCAGCTCCACCAGAGGAATCTGTTGCGTTTTCACAGTCTCAGGCGAGCCGTTAGGATCAGATTCATGATGTGGTTTTGTGTTTGCTGGAAGTCCACATGCATATGCTGGGCAAAAACATTCGAAGACTGGTCCGGTGATCCTTCGTCCTTCTTAAGAAGTCAGTTTAGCACTCAGAAGTTGAGGTACCACAGGATTACGACGCATGCTGCAGAAGAAAAGGAAGAGGGGGGAAATTAGTTATGATCTCTTCTTGCAACATGAAGCCTGAAAGCGCCGAACGACCTGAGAATGGAAATATCTACCTCCACCAACCAGAGGTTATGTCATCGCCAACATCGTTCATTTGTCTTTTTTCCACTTTGTGATAGAAACTTTTTATTTTTTTACCTGGAATTATTTCACCTGGGATAAATATCGTCCAATAATCTATATGGTGTCCATGTGTCCACAGCAGGTCAAATTTTCTAAAAATATGGCCAGTCAGGCTAATGTCATTGGAAAGAGACGTAAAAGAAACCTGAAACACCACCCTCAGTTTGATCTGGCCGGATCAACTGCAGCTGCTGTGGTCTTTCAGCTTCTCATATTTCTGCTCGAGCTTCTTCAGCTTTTCACAAATTGGCTTGAGCACGGGCGCTACATTTTTATTCTGCCACATTAATGGGGGTTCTTTGGGATACTGGGCTGTTTTAAGTTACTGAATCAAAGTCCAGCTAAAGTTCTTGCTGCGCAAATATGCTACCTTTGCTTTTCATTTCCCAAAGATCAGAAACATTTGGCTAGTTTAAAGCCACATTTTAGCGAGCGTGCTGGTGTGAGCCATCAGTCAGCATCCGTCAGCGCACAGTCATCTTAATAAAGACTTTAAGGGCAACCTTGACAAGTCCCACACCCCGACTTCTTTTGAAAGGCCCTTTCACATGGACCTTTGTGTCTCATCAACACATTACTTAAGATACACAGGAACACAGCTTGCAATGGAAGAATTGCAACAGTGTGTGGGGCTACCAAGAACTAACAAAAGCACCTCCAGATCGCTGGATGCCGCTACATCACACTACAACCACCTGGCGTAATGGGCCATTGTTTCTCCACCTCCATTACGGAAATCAACCCCAAAGTGTGAAAACACAAACAGTGCCGCTTAAGCCGACTTGTGTGAATCACTTTGTAGGTTGACTGAAGACGTGACGGTGCTGTACTGCAAATCTTCTGTGTGAAAACAGCTGGAGAAAGTTTAGGATTGGAGGATAGTTTTTCCATCTTCTGGAAATTTCAGTGGAAAGCCAATCAGTTTTTTTTAAATACCGAGTAAAATTTTAAAAAAAGTTCCTGAGGGGGAGAAGGGAATCATGTTTTAGTAATACGTGACACAGACAGGAGTCCAGTGGGTTAGGTTATAGCTGAGGACAATGTGAAAGAGGCTAAAAAATGCACATTTTTAACATTTCATGAACAGAAAATGAAGAGTCATGGGTAATTTTTTCCTTATAAATGATCACACATCATGTTCATTCGACAGATTATTGTGCTTTGACAGCCATCATCTTACCGAGAGTGCTATATCCTCTGCATCTTTTGAAGCCTCTGTTTCAGTATTATCCCTGTAATCCAGCAATGAGTGGTCAATATGTTTAATGTGCAAAAAAGCTGGTTAATAAGTTGCAAGCCTTTAAGGAAGTTGAAAAGGAAGAATGCGAAATGCCCACAAGACTGCGCAACACTCACCTAACAAGGGATACCTCACACACATAAACAGACACAGCAGCCCTACCTGCAGCCAACCGTCTATCAAGCACAGCAACAATATCCAGAGTGTGTGTAGGTGTTGAGATGCAATGTATGACCCGTTTGTTCCAGGAAGCTTGAACTAGTCACTGTAGCCACATGTTTGAAGTGGGTGATTACTGCACGTGATGCTACTTAAACACAGACAACATCTTTTTTTAAAAGATGAATTGAATAAACTCCTTTTATCATTGAAAGGTGTCATACAAATGGAAGTCCTAATTTTTGGCAAAAACTCATGTTCAGGAAAAAAAAAGAAAAATGTTTTGTTGTCACAGGTTCTATTATCACTCATTGACTGAAGATTTTTCTCTAGACTTTTGAATTATGAGCCCCCTTGTGCAAATTAAACTAAAAATGGACAAAAACAAGGATATGAAACCTTCAGAAGTGAATGACAACACTCTCCCAAACAGCATGTTCGGTGTCACAATGTAAATTTGGTCCATCTATAAACCAAATGTGGTTTCTGAGCAGGCTTACCAGAAATGTGTCACGCCTGAAGCTAATGCTTCCTATTTTGCAGAAATAAACCACAACAGCCACGATTAGCAGAAACTATTTGGAGTGATCCTAAAACAATACAACATTCATCGTAAGTTGTTAAACATGATCACACTTGAAAAGTCTTGCCAGGTTAACTCGTTGAAATAGTTGCTTTACACGAGGGAAGACAACTTTGAGACGAGTGTGGACTGCTCAATGTTTCCCTCTGTCTTCATGAATTGCGTTCACGTGGTTTTGAAACAACTTTTCCTGCTCTGCAATGATCAGGGATTTCTCTGCGAGTTCACTCCTAGAAACGTTATGATAATCCTCGAACACCACAAAGATCTAACATAGTGGTGCACACACACACAGTTGCCACCCATGTACTGCGGGGATTTTTTTGACCACCTTTAAAAAAAGAAAAAAAAGTCAAAAAGTATCCAAACTAATTTGGTTCATCATGTCATACTGACAGGGCTGCACAGTGGTCTAGTGTTTAGTGGTATGGCCCCAATATGACAAATGTCCCAGTTTGATCCTGGGCTTGAGGGCCTGAAGGAGAGATTTGCATGGTGCCCTGGAGAGTGCCAGCGCATGGGTGGGTGGGAAGAGGGACCGCCTAAATAACCACATGAAAGAGACAATGGGTGCAGAGCTGGACGGATGGGTGGTTCCAACATATCCATGAATGAATGGATGGAAGGACTTTTGAATATAATCATGGACGGACAGAAAGGCAGATTGACAGACTGAAGGAAGGAAGACAGTGAGGAAGAATGAAGGGATGTTTATAGATGAAACGACCCAACACTTGCCACTCAGTGACCAGGAATTACGCAGGTCTGAGTCAACAACTGAAATCTTACCAAATTAAATTTCCAAAATTTTAGATTTTAGTTTGAAAACATACATCACTTCCTGCACTAGCCAATTAAAAATCAACAACTTGTTCTCATCCTGCCTCCCCTGACACAACCTCGAAAATTTAGCAACATTTATAGTTTCCACTTGGCTGTCGTCTGTTTTATTGCGTTTATCATTTACTGGAGGCCAAGCGAGTTGAATGAATGACCAACAGCTCCGTGTGGGAGAGTGCAAACCAAAGTGCTTCTGACAACATCGACACTGTAGTAGAGGAAACACATTCGCCCAAAAGCCCTACAGATGCACAGGATTACAACATGCAACCTCTGACAACACTGACCAGAGACAGGTTGGACTGATTTTTTTTTTTTCTTTTTAAACAAACATACTGGGTTCAAACACAGGGAGACACATGACACATGTAAAGCGGAAGAAGAAACACGGTTAATGGCTGATAAAGCAAAGAAAAAGCTGGTCGAGGAAGCGGTCGTTTAAAATGATGGGTTAATGCAGCTGGATAAACAACATTTTACCCTCTTTTTCTGTTGGTGAATGGGAGGAGTCCAAAGTACCAGAGTCCAAAGGCAACAGCGCCAACGGCAACAGTGACTATTTTGATGAGAAAAAAATAATGAATAATGAATGGGAAAATGGCCACCAACCACAAATGTGGTGCGCTTAGTCCATGAAGCTCGGAAGTGGTGAGAATGGTATTACTGTCACCATTAGCAAATGAAAAAAAGTCTGCAGTAAAACAGCCTTATTATACACATAAAACCATGATGATAGTTTTATTAAGAAAATATCCACATCTTAATCATACTTGTTTTTCAAGTTCAAGGCTGTAAACAAGTAGAAACTTACCTCCAACAGAAATTCCAATGGCTTGAGAGAGATTGTTTCCATTGTCTATTACAAAAAGAGAGAAAATAAGTCAGTGTGGCTCAATAAAGTATTTCTTACATGATAAGTTCTTAAAAAAAAAAAACAACCCAAGCTGCTCTTTTCCGGTTTGCAACAGCATGAACTCCTCAATTTTTTTGGACACAGCATTCATGGAAACATGACTATAGCTGGTCAATGTGGGTTTGATGTGTTCATGATGTTCTCAAGCATGTTTGTATACTGTTTTGTTTGGTTCCTCACCACTGGGCGTAGATGTTGATGTTGTGGTGGTGGTGGTGGTGGTGGTGGTGGGCTTTGTTGGTTGGACTATTTCTGCAAAATAACACAAGAGGGATAATAAGTATTGTAAAGTATGTTCAGCAGACACCAGGTAAGTTTTTACACTCAAGTGAAACTTACTTTCACACAGCGGAAGAGCGGGAGACCATTCATTATCGATTCCACATGTGAGCATCTCTGCTCCTATCATTGTGTAACCAGAGTCACACCTTAGCGTAACTGATGATTTGTATGTATACGGAGGACGAGACCCTGAGAACCACTTTGCGTTCATAACATTTGGTTCTCCACATTCAACCCCTGCAAACAAACAAACAAAAATTAAACTTCAGTTGAGATGATGATGGAAAATGCAAAGGGAATTGACGGAAACAAGAAAAGAAAAGAAAAAACATACTGGTGCAGGTTGGAGGAGCAGGTTCAAATTTCTCATCACTAGAACATGTGATCGACTCAGCCCCCTTGCGTACGAAACCATCGTTACACCTGTAGTCTATAACCTCTCTAAACTCGTAGTGTTCTTTCACTGGCCTGAAGGCGCCATTGGTGAGTATGGGTGGTGGAGCACAAGTCACCACTGCAAAATCAAAAGGACATTTATTTGTAGATAATCAGACACTGGCAATTTGCTTCTGTATTTAAGGCACAAAAAAGACACTTTTTCATTGCACAATTTGAGCAATACTCAACTCCACTCATTTTCCATTACAAGTCAGGACCACCTCAACATGGGGTGGGCTGTCACCCTGCTTTGCTTTCTTTTGTATGCAACAATTGGGTACAGCGAGGCAATGGGATATCTGTTGCTCGTTGTACCACAGTGTTGGTTTTCTCATTGACAGAGAAAACAATAATGTGAGGTGTCCGTTAACAGTTTGTAGAAACAGCGATTTCTTTTTATGACTCACGCAGTGAAATTACGACATGATCAATCGTCTGAGTTGTAACCATGACAGCGTAGATACAAAAGAAAAGTACATGGTAGCTGGTAATGGACACTAACACAGAATGAAAGACTAAAAATAGGGAGGAGGTTCTGGGAGGAGATAAAACGTACCCACCTTCACATGTAGGTTTCCTGCCGTTCCATCCTTTGTCTTCACAGGTATATACATTTTTACCAACCGGAACTAAATGGAAACTAAAAGGAATGGATAAAGTGTCAGTAAATGGCAGTCATCTGTCGTAGATGAAAAATGACAGCGGTGAGTTTAATTCTATTTTCTTTTCTATTTTTTCTTTTTTTTTTTTAGACGAACCCAGTTTTACAAGTGACCACAGCTCTATCTCCAAACTCAGTCCCAGGATCATAATCAACGTTTCCATTATCCACTTCTCCAAATGAGCCGCAGTTCTTCCCTATGAAAAAATGAAAAAATAGGTTCATCATTCCTCCCTGAGACACAACTGAACCAAGACATTTGAAAGCTGTTCTTTTTTTGAAAGTGGGACGTTTTTTCCAATCACTGAGAGCTTGTTAATTAATGATGTGCAATTTCATGCCTGTCATGTCAATGGGGGTGGTTTAAATCAAACAAGAGGTTCTTTTGTCAAATATGACACACTCTGTTCGGGGCAAGAGCCCCCCCCCCCCCCCCCCCCCCAATCACACAAACAAGCAGTTTCTGGAACTGCCCAATATCATCCAGCTGATTTGGTTAGCTTTGGAGATATACCAAACCTTATAAAGAAGAGAATTTTTGTGGATTTTCTGTAAAGTCCAACTAAATCCAGTGGGACTATATTAGTTTTCATGTTCTCTAATGAGCTTCAAGCAATTCATTAAATTCCAGTCATTTGTGTGGCTTATTAACAACAATTACTTCTGAAGATTTGAAAATAAAACAACATTTGACAAAAAAACTTTTGTTGTGCAAAAAATTACAGACCTTCTTCACAGATTTTTCTTTCTTTTTTAAATGTATGAGCTACAATCTAAAAATCTAAATACTTTTACTGTTTGTTGTGAAATCAAGTGAGGATATTTACTCTCGCATGTCAGTTTCAAAGGACTCCATTGCCCAGCAGTGCAGGTAATTGAGGAAGATCCTCCAGCAGACATGTATCCAATATTACAGTCAAAAGTAACTTTGATCCCATCTGGGAACGCAGTTAAGAGACTGTCGGTGTCCTTAAGACCCATGTTGGGTCCACTTACAGGAAAGGGACAATCTTGTCCTACAGAAAAAGACAAAAAAAAGGGAAAAGCAGATGGAAAAAGATGCTGCACAGTGATTCAGAAAAGCACATGGCAAAGGGGAACACCTTAACCTAAGACTAAACACCAGCTTGTGTATCTAATCACAGATACTTAACCACACCGCACTCACCTTGAACAGTAATGCCAATGCCAAGAGTGCTCAGCAGAAATACGGCACTGACACTCATGAGGAGATCTTGCAGGTTGGAGTGAAGCCAACAAGACATTTCTGGTTGTGAGAAAATGCAAGCATTCACAAGAAAAACTGCATTAATAAATAAAGATTATTTCCTGACAGCATTGTCACTTAGGAGACACGCAGTTACAAGATACAGACCGCTAAAACTCAGCCCAATCAAGTTTATATTAAACCACACAATATAAGAAAGATGATAAACATTTATATGACGACTTGTGTTTACTCGTCTGATTTGGCTGCGGGAGGGTTTCCTTTGTAGTCTCCAACCAACGAAAGCGGACCAAACTCCACAAAAAAACACGTAAATGTTAGCAAATTAGCACGTGACTACTCACAGACACGTTTTAACTACACACCCCTTTCACGCCAGCTATTGAAGTTCGGAATAGCAAATACGGCGGTCTTAAACAATACATAAATCCAAAGAAGCCGATTTACAGCAGTCCTTTAAAGTTGCAGGTCAAACTGCTGCTGTTTCAGACTTCCTTCAACAAAACACGCTGTGGGCGGTAACGCGTTACAGTTTGAACGGCCGAATATTACTCTGAAACAACTTCAGCTGTCAAAATATCTGCGCCGATTTCACTACCTTTGTACTTATGATGAATATATATAAAATGTGTTTAAGTACGTGTGTTGAAAAGACGCCAAAATTTATTAAATTAGAGGAACATCGCACTTACTTGGTGTTCGCTAAGCCTAATGTTTGGCCAACCAAACACGTCTAAAAGCTTAAAAAACAACGTTTAACCCGCAATAGCTCCGTAAATCCGTGTAATGATAGAAATTAGCAGTTTGATAAATCCTACGACAGAGATTAACTCACCCAACTTCTCATAAAAAACGTCAGGGATGAAAATGGTACACTTGCCTTCGGTGAAAGCTACGCCTCGCTACCCGGAAATGGGCGTGGTCTTTCCGGTGACGGAAACAATGCGTCACGACGAACGAAACGTTTCCCAGGAGACGACGTTCGGACCACAAGAATACTATTTTCAGAAAAAATCCTGATTACAAAGATGTATGTTTTTCAGCTATCTTTTTATTTTTTTTAAATTGGCTTATTTCTATTATCTACTGTCAAAAACCAAAGAGCTCATGATTTTCTTACATTTTACCGACACGAAAAAACGTTAATTTCCTCTTCTAAAGAACGGAGCGGGCTTCCAAAGAGGGTGACATAATAAGCCCAGCCCAAGCTAACTCAATGAGAGGAAATCAGCTTCCTGTCACGTATGAAAATATCAAGACCACACTTTATTCAGTGACTTGACCCCACTAAAGCCCTCTATTAATAATTTGGAAAACTAAAACGATCACAAAATTGTTTGACTACACGAACCAGCAAAGCTGCAGCTGACTCTGATGTGAGAGTGTTCAACTTTAGTTTTAAAGTGAAAGAGAAATGTTGGACTCATCTTCCTTTGCACTTTAGTCGTGAGATTGTTTGGCCTGAAAGGAGAATGAGAAAAAAAATCCTGTAGCTAATGAAGAATTGATGGTTGCAGGATCACACTCAAACACTGCTAATTTATATAATTAAATCTAATTTTAATGATTTTTAATGCGTTTTTTTAATTTTTGTTTTGACAGTTATCTTTTATCATTTTTTGAATTGATTTTTCACTTGATATGCGATTCTAGAGGACTATGCAACCACTCACAGTTTAATTTACACATTAGGGAAACCTTTCGTCAAATTTTTCCGATCTTTGCTGGGAAAACTCTTTACATCCTGCTTGGAAGCTTGATTGTGTGAGCATTTGTGACAACAGTCCTTCAACAGTTCTGCAAAATGAAAAAATACCCTGATGTGCCATATAGGAAAAGAACCTTAACCTATATGTCCAAACACCAGCTTGTGTATTTAATCACACATATGTCACCAGCTTAACTGCCATGTTCTCACCTTGAGAAGTATAGCTAAGCTAAGGCTGCTCAACGAAACCACACAGTGATGCCCTGATTGGATCTGGCACAGTAACTGAAGCCAGTGAACCTTTCTGCAAAAAGATCACTGATGTCTCAGTGATATTTTGATTCACTTAATAAAATAAATAATCAAATTCAAAATGTTATGTATTTGAGGAAGACTCCAACAGGCATTCAAACAAGAAGTTACACACATACATTTAACAAAACTTGGTAATGGTTCACTTTCCAGTAAAGACCTAAAACTGAGCAGCAGATGGCAGCACTGTGCATACACTGCTGTGCCTTTATTTCGACACTCGTTTATGGGCGAAAGAAGGATGACCGAAAGGCTTTTACCCATGTTGATGTTGAAAGAAACACACTGGTGAATGACACTTTCTCTCCAAAGAGAATTTGACATACAGACTAGATGGTGGTGCAGCACTTGGTACTTTCACCTCACAGCAATTACCGGCCATTCTGTGGCCCTGAGATGATAAAGTGATGCATTTTAAGCGTGGGGGGGGGGGGGGGGGGGCG
>JAUESE010006478.1:14652-26286 GCA_032274725.1 Malacoctenus triangulatus
CCCCCCCCCCCCCCCCCCCCCCCCCCCCCCCCCCCCCCCCCCCCCCCCGCGTTGATATTTAAGTAAGAAAGTAAAATACTTTGGAAATAACAGTTTTGATTCAAAACATGCTTCTTATGTGCTTATGTGGCTGTATTTAAAGGTAGTCGTCATTTGCTAATGTATTTGCTAACTTGCTGCAAAGTTTCAGGGTTAGCTAGCACATTATTGTAGCCTGAAAATTTACGCTTGTTTCTCTCTCTCTCTCTCTCTCTCTCTCTCACACACACACACACGCGCGGGCGCACGCGCACGCACGCACGCACACGCGCGCACGCACGCGCACGCGCGCGCGCACACACGCACACGCACACGCACACACACACACACACACACACACACACACCAATATTGGCACAATATGAAGTTATAAACTGTATATCCCACTTGTCATGGTTTAAGTCAAGGTTTTAGTTTTGTCTTGTTGAATTATTTTGAGTCTTCATTGAAATTAGACATCTTTTTCATGCAGGAGCTCCATGTGACATTTAGAATTTTAATGTTTTTCTTTGGTCCACTGTATCTTGACTAGACCTATCTAGAGTGAGCTAGCTATATATAATAAAGGGAAGTCTTTTTCTTTCCTATAGTTCCTTCAAACAGAGCTCCTCCTCCTGCTTTTTAGAGGCTGCCTGCTAAAAAAAATGTTTTTTTAAAGTCTGCCAATGGACTCTGGAATAGAGTTTAGAGATTGAACTTTTGCAAGGACATTTGTCATAAAAAAAAGAAAGAATATTACTTTTATCATAAAGGTAAAGAAGACTTTGGTACACCAAGTGCCCGCAGTGCTTGAAGCTGACATACAAAAGGATTTTCAGGGCTGTAAAGAGTTTCTCTCTCCCTCTCTCTTCACCACTCCTTTTTGCCTCCATCCTCACAAGTGTCCCTCCTCCACTTCTCCTGTGTCTACTGAATGCTGTTCGACAGGATGAACCGCCTGCGCTGCACTCTGACTTTGGGCAGGATCAGCTGTTTGTGCCTGTGCCTATGCAGAAATATGTCGCCCAGTCTTTTTGTGGGTGTCTCCCTCTGCAACACCCGGCATGAAATCGAACACTCGAGTGACTTTAGGACCCAGTGAGAGACACCAAAAGGGAGCGCTCGAAATATTCATAATCTGACCACAGAACCTGTTAGTTTACTCTTGCTTCCTCTGTGTCAAATCACACGCTGCCTCACAAGCAGTTCCTTGACGTGACAGCTGTAATAGAGAAGTGCACTGAGCAGGGGCGGCGGGGGAAGCCACGACCTCTGAACAGAGCCTCGGCAGCCCTTCTTTCATGCCCTGTGTGGACTGGGACCTTTGTGTCCTGACATGCCTGTGAAAGGTGCAACAAACAGCCAGCCATGGAGCAGCAGGCCTGGATTCTGAGGAGGCTCCTGGCCCAGCTGTATGGCCAGAGAGCTGAGGATGAGGAAATGCCAGGCGGAATCGCAGCGGAGTTTGCGGTGAGTCAACTGTCATGGTCTTTCCATTGTTGGAGCCTACTACCTAAAGAGGCTTTTTAAAGAGTCAACATAGGTTTTGTTTTAGTTTTATCATCACGAGAACCCGTGTAAGAACTGTCTGTCCCACCAGAAAGAACTGACAGTGGGTAGAATTGAATTTCAGGAAACCGACGTGCTGCCATTAAATTCAGACTTTTATCGCCATTGTTATGCTTCCTCTTTGCACTGATGCTCGTCACAGATGATGAATCATGGGGGTAGATTCACATACAAATACATTCCAACACTTAGCTACCAAACAAAGTGACAAGTGAATGTACAAGCACAGAAACTGGTGGAGTACGATTATCTAGAGGTCTATTGAGAGTCTATTAGACTTCTAATAATGTGACCTGGCTTTGGCAGTACCTCTGAAACCTCATTTTCAATTATTCAGTCATTGTAAAATGTAATTGAAATAATCTCAAATATTTTGCCTGGCCTCAATCTAATTGTAACGTTCAGCCTCAAACCACATCACAACCCTCAAACACACACTAAACTATGTGCTCGGAGGCTCAAAATGTGTGCTGGGCCCCGAATGTATAGTGTGATATCGTTATTTGGGTACTGCAAAGAGAGGAAACGTACTAAGTTGCTCAAAAGTTTCAAGCAACACAATGACATCATCTTTAGGCTGTTGCCATAGAGATGGGACATGCCAGGGTGCTTCACATGGTGCCTCTTTGCTGTCAGTTTGTTAATACCCCAAACCACCCCAGAGGAAAGGGCCAATTGCATCACTTCCTTCAAGCACAAAAAGCACTCTGTGGTGTCCGAAGTGCAGATGTTCTGCTGAAGCCTTTTTACACACACTGGCTGGAATGGACTAAAGTGGCCTCTGGACAAAAAGACCAGTGTCCAGGGGAGTGTCTGAGGCGTGGACATGCCATGTGCCAAACTGGACTGTCAGACCTTCCACGCTGTTGGTGTGGGGAAGCAAACCTGCGGTGCAGCAGAGCCATTCAGTCAATTTTAAGAAGAATGCATCTCAAATTACACTTTCAGAGTTAAATATTAGAAAAAAACTGACAGCACATGGCCATTGTGCGATTGATTACATAAAGTTTTCCAGTCATTAGTGTCATCTAATCTTTCTATAGACTCTTGTGTAAGACTAAATTTCAATTATATGACCTGATATAGAACTTCTGTTATGAGAAAAAGATGACGGTATTGATACTCTAAACGTCAATATACTTTCACCAAAGTCTGGGAACTGTAAGCTGCCTGTTGAGAGAACAGCAAATTTTTAAAGTACTTTTACTCTCTTAAAAAAAAAAATTAAAGACAATGCTCTGTCTCTTCTCGCTGATCCTCTAATCCATTGCTGTCAAACTGATTTACGGTAACGTGTAGCATGCAGTTCTCTTTCTTGGAATTTGAAGAGATGCCATTTGCTGTTTCCTCATTCTTGCTTTTTTTAACCTATTTATTCTCTGTCAGTCTTCCAAGCTGCACTTTAAACCGTATTTACCTGCATGAAAGGTGCTAAACAATTGAGGCTTGATTGGTTGATGATTATAATGTTACAAATTGTCTTTTTATCACTCTGTAACTTGTGAACAAATGGAGTTGAGCAAGCAGAATTCAGGTGTGTTTACTCGTGACTTTATCTGAATAAGACAGGACATGTTGTAACATGTTAGATTGTACGCTTTTTGATAAACAGCTTTTTAACTTGGTTGGTGTCACTGTCAGTGAGTCAGTATTCCACCATAAACAAATGAGAACAATGTTGATCAATGCTATGCAGTGTCATCATGGAATCAGTTGATCAGCTATACGTTTTGTGTCTTTTTCCCCCCAGAGATTGAAAAGTCAGTCAACAAAGTACCGCACTGACAAGACATACCCCACCAAGGCTGCAGAGAAGCAAGAAAACATCAAGAAGAACCGATACAAAGACATTGTTCCCTGTGAGCTTTTTTTCACTGCAAAAGGGCAAATAGTTTGTTTGCACTTCTGCATGAGATTATAGGAATATTCTGAGCATACATGAGGACAGTCAGTGTCAAGACAAGATATTGCAAAGGAACTGAGATAATTCCTGCTTTTGCTGCACACCTCAAGACATTATTAGAGAACATGGCTTTGCATGCTCTGAGGTGGTCTAAATTAGATTTGCAATTGTCAAAGAAACCAGAAGGAGTCAATTTGAGAATCAATAGTAGACCAAGATAACTGCCCAATGCCTTTATTTTAGAGTCCTTGCTTTTTTGTGCTTGAGAATAGGAGTTTGCCTGCAACTGTTTGCCTGCAACTGTTTCATCATTGTAAATCAGAGATTCAGAGAATCAATCTGAGGTGTTCAAGGTAAAGGTTTAGGTAAAGAATCGTTGGTCTAAATGACTTACTCCCTTCAGATTGCCTAAAAAAAGGCTGTGAATCCTTTTCACGAATCTCTGACTCACCAAAATATGACAGTCAAGCCCAACACTTTAAGGACCTACAAAAAAAGGACCTTGTGTCATTTCCTAGATCTGCTGTTTTTCTGGTTTTCTTTGAAATATGCAAATTTTATTCTGAACCCTGTGAGTTGGCTCCCCAAGGAAAACTACTGGTGTTAAAAAATGACCTTGATTTACTGGAAATATTAAAGAACTGTTTCAGTTTTTAATTGTTATTGACATCAACAATTTTTAAAATAGTTATTTCCTCCATTAATTTTCCTCACTTTGCCACATTGTGTGAAAAACTTACGATAAGATGTATGACTCCAGGGTTGTGCTACGGATATCACCTCTATATAATCGTCCTTTCGTTTTAGTCGACCACACCAGAGTGAGGCTCTCATTCACCACAAGCAAAAATGACACGGACTACATCAACGCGAGCTTTATCAAGGTAAGCGATAATGGTCTATTTCGAAGACTATTTTCAAGAGGAGCAGTATGTAGAATTATTGCTGACGAGTTTCGGAGTGCTAAGTCATGTGTGTATTTTATACTACGTCTGCCAGTGTCGCGACCTACTTCTTCTTTGATAGTTGGATTGAGGGTAAATGTAAATTCCAGATTGACCCATTTACACCTCTTATTTATTTCTGATTAGCGAGGCAAGCAGCACAACACAAAAGTCCTTGAGATTATGTTATGACTCTGTGAACTGTCTTACTTTGGGTTTTGACAAAAAAATGCTACCAGAAAAATGCTAAAACGTGTGTGAATATTAGTGACAGCGACTGTGGTTCAATGTCCATTTGATTGGCATCCGGTGTTTTGTGAACAGGGGGTGTCAGGGTCCAGGGCCTACATTGCTACTCAGGGTCCTTTGCCACACACAGTTGTGGACTTCCTCAGGATGCTTTGGGAACACAACGTCAGGGTACGACATCTTTTCACACAACCATTTTTTTTTCAGCTGCAGCTCCCTAAGCGATAATGATACACTGGCAAACGCAGATGGTGATTTTGCTGCTCGGTCAGCATGTTTGTGTACAAGTAAAACCCTCAATGTGGCTTGTACATTCACTTCATACAATAACTTCAATAAAATCATCCAACTAAAGCTGAAGTTGATCTTTTTTTGGTATCTCACATTTCTTGGCGTACTTTTCTCCCACCCAGGTCGTTGTGATGGCATGTCGAGAATTCGAGATGGGAAAGGTAATGCTGCTTTTTTTCATCAAACTGTATTGTATTATGTAGTTAGAGCCATTTGTCTGAATTTAGGTCACTGTGGTTTAATAAACCGCTTCACTGTGTCACTACAGGTGTTTGTTTCGATGTGCTGCCTTCTGTTTCATATGAGGGTTTGAGACTGTGAGAGTAAACACATGAACAGCATTGTGTGTGTTTGTGTTTCTAGAAAAAGTGTGAGCTCTACTGGCCTCAGAAACAGGAGACGTCTTTCACCTGTGAGCCTTTCACAGTTTACTGTGTGAGTATTTTTACTGTCCCAATCACACTTCCCACGTTTACATGCCCCTCACTTTGCAACATTTGTATTTTCACACAATATGAACAGGACACCAGTAGTTATGCTATCAGTAAATTGAAGTTTTTATTACCTCACTGCTTTAACAATGAGGTGGCTGTTTGTCCACAGGATTCAGAGGAAAATAAAGGAGACTATCTGACAAGGACGTTGAGGGTGACTTATCGCAACGTAAGCAAAGTTTATTATACCCTGATGATGAAAATCTCCTGAGACAAGCACGATGTTGTCAGGTTTTGTTTGTTTTGTTTTTCTCTGTGCCAAAAAGGCAAAAGCCAGGTAGCAACCTCTTTAGTTATGTGGTCAAACTTGAGAAAAGTTTCTCATGTTTTATGAGACAGTAGTGGCTCAGGTGGGAGAGTGGGTGGTCTCTGACTAGACACTGAAGCAAAGTTGTGCTTCATAATAACAAAAATAAAACAACAACTCTGCATTGTAACCGTCTCCAACCCTCAATTTTTTTCCCAGTGCAGCCGAACTTTAAAACAGCTGCATTATGTGAACTGGCCAGATCACGGTGTTCCAAACTCCATCCCCCCGATTCTGGAAATGTTGCATGAGATGCGCTCCTACCAGGCTCATGATGACGTCCCTATATGCATCCACTGCAGGTCAGAGATCAATATAAGTCAAATTTTGAGGTTGTTAAGGTTTGTTTCCCTTTGAATCAACAAACTAAATCATTATCTATCAATGTGTGCAAGGAGTCTATCAAAGTAATTGATGCATTCATTCTTTGTACAGTTTTGGTTGCTTGTTTTACATTAAATGCATGCAGGGGGATATCAGACACTTTTAATTATTTACAATGCACAGTTTTATTTCAGTATGTTGGATATTTTGTCTTTAATTGTGTGGAAGCTTTAAAGACATCACTCATTAAGACCCATTTGGGTTTCAATTTTTTTTACTATCCGAGCACGTCTTTATGGCCATTATGTACATGTCCCCCTCTAACTGAGGTTTGTCAACTCCTCTCTCTGTGTCTCGACAGGAAGTGTGTGTGGGTGGTTAGCCAACGACCCACTCGGTTTTAAAGCATGTGTGCGTCTGCGTTTCCCCTCCCCAAGTTTCCCGAGCACTCAAGACAGCGCTCGATGTGAAACCCCACTTTGAACTTGTACAGAAAATTACATGCAGTGACACTGAAGCAGCCATCATCACTTCATATAGAAACTGCACATGTTAATGTGTGTGTGTGAACTTGGACAAAGTCTGAACGATATGAAGAAGTTCATTGCAATGGACACGAGGGGTATTTTCAGTTGGCTGTTGCTGCAGTGCAAAAAGGAAGTACATGTATGATGAAACGAATTACTCGTTAAAATCAATTTGTTTTTATTCAGACACTTTTTTCGAGGTCATTTCCAACATAGCAAAGTTTAATCGAGTACAAGTTTGGTGTGTTTATCGATATCACCTTATTAAAAGAACTTTGCAATGACTAACTCAGAGCCACATTTTTATGAGCTTTCTCCTTTTGGAGGTTGATATCTGACGAGGTTTGTGCAAGTTGGATTCAACCTACACACCTCTCAGTCATCCCACATCAGAGGGAACTCGCACATACACTGTCATTCCTCATCCAGGGGAATCTCGGTCGACTGTTGAACATTGGGTTAACCGCTGGATTTTTTTTTCTTTTCATTTTGATTGAAAGGAGCATTGGGTGAATGTGTTTCAGTATTTGTTTTATCCTTCTGTGTGAAACTTGTATGGTCATGATCAAGCTGATTTGAGGTTTTTTCTCTGCATGTCATCGTAGTGCCGGCTGTGGTAGAACCGGAGCTCTGTGTGTCATTGATTACACGTGGAACCTGCTAAAGAGCGAGGTAATATTTTCAGTCCTACCTTGTGTCATGGTTTATTTTCGCTAGAGTATTCCTCCAACACAATGGTTCCCAAACTGGGGTATGGGACTCACTCTTTGGGTTAATGAAATATTCACAAGTGGGTCCACCGCCTTTTCAAATGGGTAATGTATTTCAACCTCATGCTGCACTGTGTTTTTTGTATGCTTGTTCCCAGACTGTCACTGACAACTTCAGTATCTATGATTTAGTTCAAGACATGCGAACCCAGAGGCCATCGGTGGTGCAAACCAAGGTACTTTTTTACTTTCTTTTTGATGCAGGATCACAAGAGACCAAATTCCTCGACCGGCAGAACAACATTTTAAGCGTCTTCCTACCTGCTATCAAACATCTTTTCCATGAAATGTGTATGTAGTCACAAGGCTATGCAACCTAACTGAGCAGGTTTTCCACTGTTTGACATTAGGAGCAGTACGAGCTGGTCTACAGAACCATCCAGCTCCTGTTTCAGAGGTATCTTGAATCCATGGCTGCTGAGACGGACCAAAATGCGGTGAGCAACTAGCAACCACACAAGTGTGAAGTCAACAATGCCTCTTTGGTCATGGTCGTTGGGGAACAGCTGCTGTCTCAGGCATTTAAGTGGTTTCAATGTTCTTGCAGTTTGCAGTCAGATGATCAAGGTGGAAACTCACTGAACTGAGCGATGCAAAAATGAACACAGATGACCGTAGCTGCTTTGCTTGAAACTTATTTAACACTTATGTTCACTTATCAAATGGATCTATAAATAGCAATGAATTTGTTTACTTTTCCAACTTATCTTATTTTTTACTAGCAACATATATATCACTAAAGATGTCAAAATCAATGCTTGAATTGTTGTGACCTAACTTCATTTGGCATTTATCATGATATTGCTTCTCATTTTGTCTGCATTTATGCTCATTTTTATTAAAACATCAAGTTCTCAAGCCTAATTTTTCAATAAAACACAAGTGAATAGATTGTTTAGTATATTATGGGAGCATATTTACAAATGGAAGAAAGTAACAAATAATCCACATTTGTTTGTTTCTCTTGGTATATTTATGATTCGTGATCGTTGTAAATATTCCACAATGTTCTGTTGTGACTTACGCTTTTTTTCAAACCTACCAGGTAACACTGGCTCCACCTGCTATCACAGAAAGTGAGTTCTCCAACCTCAGAGAGGATTTCAGTATGAAGCCGCACTTCCAGCACCTGCTTGACGGGGAGAGGGACTCCTCGCCACAGTACTACACTCCCTCGTCTCCTGCTTCAGACGATCTCATCAATGTGAAAGCCAATGACCCACAGCTCAACCGACAACAGCATCAACTTCCCCAGACCTGCACTGAAGTTCAAGCAACCACCCAGGACCTGCAAAGAAAACCCAAGACTCCTCCTCAGCAGGCGAAAACCAGCCAGAGACTCCTTGAGGTTGAGGAGCAGACTCGGAAGAGTGATGAACTGCCGTCACTGAATCCAGTCCCGACATCATCTGTTGCTGCAGCCATTTGCCAACTTGTTGAAGACCCCTACTTTGACACCCCCCTAAGCTCCCCTTCATCGGAAGATTCACCCAACAAGCCAACTGACGCACAATGGAAGTGTAGCCCTGTCCTCAGTCCACCCTCACTGCTTTTGAATGACCACATTATGGAGATTAACTCTCCTACAGCAGGTAACGGTCAGTGTTTTGGATGGTTTTATGAACAGAAATTATAGTTCAGGAAATAATTTGGACTTTATTTTGTGGGAACAGGCGTAGGGGAGGAAACGCCCCCACCGCTGCCTGAACGGACCCCAGAATCTTATGTCCTGGTTGAAAATACAGGTTTGTCTATTACAGGTTCTGATTTTTCTTAGGTCAATTGTAAAATACATAATTCCTAGTCATAGTGCAAACATGGGATTAAACCTGTTCATCCATCCATCCGTATATCCCCCTAAGGAGTCAATAAAGGATAACTTAACTCGTACATAGATCCATATATACATTCATGCACACCTTTTAAAAGAACATTTGAAGAACAGTTTAATCGTTGTCCAACATCAACTTCACACTGATGGGCTGTTTAGAGAAAATATGCATAATTTTCAATTCACATGTGTCTATTTTGTTATGTAATTCCCTTAAATGTATATGTTACAACTTCTTTTTTTACCATTTTCCTCTCAGAGCCAGCACAAATCTGCGAAATGTTATCAGTTATCATCCCAACAAACGCTGCAGCCGAGGCAGTCAGAGAGCTGTGTGGTAAGAAAGAATGAAATATACAAAATGAAATAAATGAACCAAATAAAGTTTTTCTGTTTGTCTTTTTGCATAGATCACGATGACGGTTACAAATATAGTTTCTGTCTGAAATGTGTTAATATTTGTGATGTCTTTTTAAAAAAATGGTTGCTAGCATCGGTACTGACTTCTTCAAATATTCCCAGGAGGTCCTCCGTCGCCTGTTCCTCCACTTCCAGAGAGAACTCCTGAGTCATACGAATTCGCAATCGATCAGGGTAAAATACTTGAACCTCAGATATATACACAATGATTCAGAATGGTGATTTTATTCTTTTTTAATCCTAAATAATTGATTTTCCAGTTGAGGAGAAGTCAAACCTCACACCAGCAGTGAACCTGAACAAAATAGGGTTGTCTTCAGAGTGGTCCGGTCACTCCAACACAGCCGCCGCTCCTTTTCCAGATGAAAGCAAGCCATTCATGAGGAGCAAGGTAAAAAGAATTTCCTTTCACTCACGAAGGTGTGACTTCCTTCTAGCTAATGCAACCTGGGAAAATTTCATCACGTTTCATTGACATTTAGTAGAATTATACTTCAGAGAACTACATTTATTAACAAAGATCACAAGATGTGAATTATTTTTCCACTGGTTTTGGTTCCCCAATGTGTAAATCACAACTGTGACAGACTCCAAATCCCAAGTTTATTAGAGGATAGAATTTAAAGACAAAAATGAAAGGGAATGGTTTTGTTTTTTTAATAACCTCTGAAATTAGATAATCTTTCCAAAGTTTTGAAATGCATTAAGTATAAGTTTAAAAAAGCAGAAGTCATCTACATTTCCCGTATACTGGTTTCAAAATGCAAGTGAAAGGCATATTAACGACATGTTGTTCTTTCTTGCAGAGTCTGAAAGTGAAAATGTCCTTCACGGGTGAGATGTTTACATTATTTGCACAGCTTCATAACAATGTCAGCAAGCAAACTGTGCATTTGTTTGATTGTAGCATTCTACTACAAAGGGTTGAATTCACATTCAGCCTGGTATTGAGAAGCTTAACACACATGATGCACAACTTTCTATTTTTAGCACCAGTAACACATCTCGATCTCACATCAAATACGGCATCAAACCTCCCCCCTGCCTCTCCCCTGGAACCACCGAAGCCTCCACAGCTTCACCAATGTAAGCTCACCAAGCTCTAAATTCTGCCCACATTTTTAAGGTGTTTTAAAAGAGAAAAACAACAAGAACTTCTGCCTTTTTCAGTTGAAAAAACCCAGCTTTACCCGCAGCTCTTCCAAGCAACACAGCCCCTAGTCAGGACCGGTATGTCATCTGAGTGGGACGGCACCTCTCAGCCCAAGTTTGACGTTTTCACGAACAGAAGTAAGGTGAGGAAGATCGAGTTTTAGCTTTTAAAAATCTGAAAAGAGATGTACTCTGATTGTCAGTCATGCTGGCCCCTCAGTGCCAATATCATTTGTGATGAACTGAAAGTTATTCCTTGCTATTGGAAGGTAAATGTCTTCACTTTGTCATGTTTTTCTCAGAGTGTTCGAGCTAAAAGTTCAGGACCAGGTGAGTTGTGTTACTTAAATGTGTGGTGATGATTATATCAGTTAGTATTGGCTTCCTTCCTCATTGGACTGAGGCAAACTACACGCTCCAGTGGCTTAATACACCATCTACTGGCAGCGAGTATTATTGCAAGCGAGGATGGGCGGGTGCTGGTCCTTTTCTTTGCAGTTCATATTTGTTTGTGTGTAGCATGTTCAAGTCTTGCCCTTCCCCACAAGATGACATTGTTCAAATGTTCAATAAGTTTCTTCATGATTGATTCAAATGAATGCTCATGTGTCATTACTGTGTTTCTACTGCAGAGTCCCTCACTCTCATTCAGCCACTCGCTCCACTTCCTGTGACTCTGACTGGAGGAGGAAGTGGTGAGTTGGCTCAAGCCTTAAAGACACAATCGTCTCCGTGACACACGCTATTATTAATAGACCACCATACTTGTGAATAATCTGTATGAGATGCTGTTTCTTGAAAGGAAGCTCGGCCACATGTGTGACACATCCAACAC
>JAUESE010006602.1:0-10618 GCA_032274725.1 Malacoctenus triangulatus
GTACCTGTAGGTTTATGGAAGTGGAAGAAAGGAACTAAAGGATATTAAAAACTTGGTTCCTCCATCAGAATACTGTCAAATTAGAAAAAAATGTGTTGTTACAAGTTGGAATATGATTGACAAAAAAAAAGTCTTACAAATTGTCTTTTAATTCACACAATCTATTGTTCAGAGTGTACTGAAAAAAAATGCATAAAAGATGATCCACGATACAGGTGCAGTCGGACAGACTCTGGAGGTCAGAACAAAGCGTGCAGTCGAATGCTAACGTAGAGAACAAGTCAAGTTTGGAGTGGGTGCAATAAAACAGGAGGCTGTTTTATCTGCGCTTTAGCACCGACGACTATTTGCATCAGAAGAGGCCTCATTTGTGACGGCGCGATGCGGTCCTTCGTCTCTAATGGGCCCGCAATTCATCAGAGGATGTGTGGGTGAAAATGTGTTAGTTTTTCTGAATTATCAACCAAATTGCATCACCTTACATGCTCTCGCTTTTCTTCTGCCCCCCCCCTTCTCGTCAGGCTGTCTCGTGTTGTGATCAGTTGGCTCCATGCCAGCCACCCGAGCCAGCAGCACCAACCCCCCCGCAATCAACACGCAACCGCACGCCATCGGCAGGCAGGTAGGAGCTCTATGCGGCGGCGATGGTGGCTGTGTCGTCTCCGTGCTGGTGTCGCTCTGGTGTTTCTGTGGCTGAGGTCTCCACGGTTCAGCCCGCCAAGCCTTCTCGCACATCTTTTGATCTCCCGCCTGCGAAAAAAAAAAAAGAAAAAAAAATGTGACTCTCGTCACCAGAACAACAGAGGCGCTGCTTGTGAGTCTGTGTCATCGTTTCGAGCCAACGTGGCATTTCACAGCTTTAATTGTATTCAAATCTGTCAGCACTGTTTGTCCTGGATGGGGCGCGATGCATCAGAGTAACAGCGATGAAAGAGTCGACTCTTCCTCGCAATGTTTAGTTTAGACGGTGAAATTATTTCAGGATAATGTCTTGTGTGTCGAGCCTCAGAGGAATAAAGATCCCAGATGAGGGGTTCATGATGGAGACCACCGGTCCCCAGCCTGTGGCCTGGGACCCCCTTGGGGTGGCGCCAGAACTCCGGGTCCCCGAGGCTTTCACACCCATATTTGTGGCCCAAAGTGGATGTTTGGATTGAGCCAAATGCAAGCGATTGGACCGAGATCACTCTCAGGTCAACCCCTGCACACCCTGCGCTAATTCAGGAGAGCACCAGGTTTCCATGACAACTGTGCATGAGGAGGGGTGCGTTACATAATTACAAGCCGTAAAAGTAAAGATGGCAGTCCTTAAATGGCACTTGTTGCTTTTTGCCAAATGCTTTTATTTTGAAAGCTCCTGCGTTGGTTTTTATGGAGAGAGTGGGCGTGGTCAAAGCTGTTTGGTTTCCCGATAATGTTTTAGCAAGTCAGAGGTTGGATGAAGACTCCGCTGCCTTTCTTGGTGGTAATCAGGGGTCTTCAAGGAAGAACCGTGGGGGTGGTGGTGGGGGGGGGGGGGCACTGCTGCCAAGGACAGTCTGAATGGTCTGAAGTATAATCGTACAGGGTCTTAGTATTCTATCAGCAGTAGCTGGTCTTCAGCATGCCCAGCATCTCTAAAGACAAGCCGGCGATGAAGGGAATGCACACTTTAAAAAAATCAATATGTAGTTAAGTACATGACAAATCATTATGATGCTTTAGGATGGGACAAGATCTTCAGTTTGTGGAACAGTTTTGCAGTTTCGACAGTAAACAGAGTTGGAGACGAATCGAGCACAGTTGCAGTGAATGGTGAATTAGAGCACAAAACAAGCGCGACGTGTTTTCATCCTGTGGTCCAAGTGTTCGTTGGCTGCAGCATTCATAGCTGACCCAGAAGGTCCTGAGATCACCTTGCAGGCTTGATTAGAGCCTCTCGAGGGTCAGATCAGGAATTCAGGCCAAATGTTTCACAAGCATGTTCGCTATGCTGCCTCAGGGGGTCTCTAACCTCCGACCTCCCGCTGATAAAGACATCCAGACCCAAAGATTTTAGTCATAATATTGAGGAAATACTGTAAATGGGTGTTAGACGTCTGAAATAACAAAATGCAAAGTAAATCTGATGCTACAGCACAACAGTAAGGCGAGTGCAGCTTAGCGGGGGTGTAAGGTCCTGAAACAAGGAAGAGTAGTTTCACCTGTTTCCACACAGAGCTTGTTAAACATCATCTGTTTCCTTTCTAAATGAACATGAAGTGTAAGTTTGAGGGTTAATGTGTCAGGACTGCACTGAAGGTAGCAGCTGTTTACAGAAAGGTACAGTGCCAAAAAATGTTCTTTCTCCACTGAGTAGGACTTTTTACTTACGATTCTTTTCAGAGGGCTGAGGACCCTTATAGAGGGTCTCTTTGGGCCTCTCTTGTCCCGGTCCTGTTGATAAGTAACTGGCAGATCCAGCTGGACTAAATATCAATGTTGGGCTTGATGCTTCAAGGAGAAAAAGCTGAAATCTGACTGTTATTTTACTCAGTTGCTCAGTTGTTTGGAGGCTTGTTGCTTTTGTCCTCGACCTGCAGAGCTGCTGTCTCTCTCTCTGTTTACTGAGCCCACCTTTAGCTCTAAAATCATTGTCCTCTCACTGTTTTCACGGAACTGTTTCACATGGACAAACTCGATGCTCCTGACGGCAGCATGAACTGTATGTAGTGTTAGCATTAGCATTAGCCTGTATCCTCAGTGTTCTTTCAAACATCTGTCTGCTGCTGCAGCAGGTCAGTCGTTGATCTCAATTACTAGTTCTACGTGTTGCCATTAGTTAATAATTATCTTATTTCAAGACGCACCTTACCTTCCAGAATATAGAGCATCTTCCTCCCTCTAACTTCTGCTGAACCCAGTGAGTGAATCGGTCATTAGACAGTGCTGAGAGCATCTAATTCCCTTCTGCATCTCTACGACTCTCCCTTTGGATGATGAATTTCTCTCTGTAAAACAGACTTTAATTGGAGAGTCATAAAACAGTAATGGCCCTCAAACTGTCCACGTCTTGCAGCGCGAGTGCAACAAACTCAATATAAACCCTAAATCCCAAAGAAAAAGCTAGGAAATCCAATAATAACTGCTGACTCGCTGCAGTTTTTCCTCATTACTGACGAGCGACAACGAACAGTTTGAGCCCGAGCGTCCTAATTTTGATGTTCCCTTCTTCCTGTGGGCCGCACAGCTCCGCTGTTGTCTAAAACCATTAAAAACACATCAACATGTCATTAAGTGATATGTTCCTTCATTACAACGGGCGCACACACCGTCTCAGCGCCGGAAGGACTCGCTGGAACACCGAACGTGTCCTCCGCTGAAAGTACCCTTCAACAAATGCTCCATTTATTGCCGATTTAGTTTGTTTTATGCAACTATAAACCCAGTGTTCCTTGTTTCTGTGAGTCAGCCTTTTTCTTCCCTCTCACCGGCAACTGTTGTTCCGATATAAGATGCTTTCAGTGTGTCTGTCCATTCAGACGTCCTTTTAACGTGTTTGCTTCATGAAGAGAAAAGGTCCAACAAAGCTTCAGTCTTGCGAGAAAGCAAAAATTGATGCTTGTTTGTAATCGTCAAAGGTCAAAAACTGAGGTCACCGTGACCTTTGATCATTCTGCAGACATTTGGGAAACGTCTCGAAGGAATTTCTTCAGATTTAGCAGCACGGTAGCAGAATTAGCGTCCGTGCTTGAACAGCGCAGAGTGATCGCAGCCTCTCTTTGATCAGAAATGGTTCTTTGACTTTTATACATCAGGAAATCAATATAAAACCTTGAAAAAAACAAGTTAAAAAGTCGGCTACACTGGGTGAGACTAAAGTCTTCAGCTAAGACCTCCCTCCTTTCCCTGAAGGTGCCAGAGTATTACAGTCAAACACTGGTGGACACACGCCAACTCTAACAAACATCAAAGTGCTGAAGCCTTCAGAATAAAAGAAATGATTGGATTGACATCAACCAACAGAAAGAGTCTTATTATGGTTACTTTGACATGTGAAAACTTAAAGTTGACGAACTCAGAGCAGCTGAAGTCTTGTGTCCCTCCAAGGGGGTCCCAGACCCCTGGGTTGGAGTCATTGCTCTGGGCAGTGTGGGACCAACATTTAAGAAACAGACTTTTATCAGAGTTGAGGGACTTTATGGAAGCTAAACAACTCGCACTCAGGGCTTTGAAGGAAGAGGCAGTGAGTAAGGCGGCATCTCTGTGGAGCTGGAGCTGGCTTTTCGTCTTCCTCCCTCCTTTTTTCCCTCCTGGTCCACGGTTGTTTCTGACAACTGCACCCGAACAAGCAGCTGTTGCAACTGCATCACATTCTAGCCTGTTTGGTTCACTTCCAGTAGTGCAGTGTGAAAGGAAACCAAACTGAGGTGTAATCTTCCACATTCCTTGCTCAAACACAGATGTTTGTGTGAAAGCACCTCTGAAGAAAAAAGCTTGACGATGTTCCCAAAATAAGATGAATCCTAAACACTTAAGTGTTATTTACTTTGCTCTTTATCAGGAGGCCTTCATATGAAAGTGGACATGAACTAGCTGATCCTTTGACGTATGTCCAGCCACTGGCAGACACACTTCCTTTCTAGCGTGTCTTTGCTGTCTGCACCACATTTCTTTTATGAGTGTGGATTCACATTACCAGCAGCACTAAATGTAAGGATACAGCTCAGGGGCAGGAACCACGATTTTGTTTCCTGTTTTTTCCTCTGTGCAGAGATTATATATCTGTGAGCCGCTCTGTAAAGACTTCTGTATTCAGGTTTGTTCTTGAACGCTGCAGAAAGGTTGGAGAAGGCTGAAAAAGTATCGAACAAAAAACTCCCGAAGCAACAAGCTCAGGTTGTGTTTACGTGATTAAGGAAAAGTGACCTTTGATAACCTTTGCATCTGCGACGAGGTTTTTTAACCACAATTTTTCATTACCGTCGCGGTGATCAAATGTCTTATAACCTTTTGTGCGTCGCAGCCATTTGTCAGTGTTAACAAAGGGCCGCGTTTGCAGCCGCAGAAATTAGCCGATTGCAGGCTGCTCTAATTTGAAACCGTAAATCCACCCTGACATCTGAAATTAAATGCGTTTTAGAGATGGAAAATAGAGAACCAGAGAAGCCGTGCGCATTTTATGAAGTTTTTATCCTGGAAAAGTGAAAGAATGTCCTGAATTAACTCGTGTCGTATTTAGAGCCTTCGGAGCTACAAAATTAGTTTCGCAGACACCCTGAAACTTCAGGTTTACCCGGTGGGTCACTGCTGTCAGCTCGGTGACTTTCTCACTAAGTCTTGTGACTTTCTGAATCCTTGGAGACTTTTTTTTGGTCCAAAAGCGATGAGGGACAATTGTAGTGACTTCTGTTGCTGTTTTTAGAGACTCTGATGTGAAAGACGAGTCTTTCTGTTCACTGTCACCTGAATTGGATCATCTAGCACTCTTCAGCAGCCAATCTGCCATAATGGAAAGCTGCATACGGCAACCTTCTCTGGACAAACAACAAGTAGTAAACAATGTCATCTTTTTTTTGGTTAATAACACTTTCCTTGTTGGACATTCCTTTGGATGATGCTAATGCTTATTCAGCCCGACAAGGAACAATATAAATCTTTGTTTATGAAGTGCACACAGAATCTGACTCAAAGTGCTTTTACAACATTTTAAAAGGCAGAAAAATAGGAATTAAATTTGAGAGGAGGAAGGTTCGAACCAGTCGGCTCGCTGAAAGCAGAGGGGAATAAAAACGAGCGTAATCTGTTGCTTAAAATATCCACAAGAAGATGCGTCTCCTTTATGAGCTGGCAGTTTGTTCCAAGTCACAGGGGCATTAAAACAAAAAACGCTGCATCACCATATGTTTTATATTTTGTCTTTGGTACTTTGAGCAAACGAGCTCCGTGGAGACAGCAGCTCTGCAGCAAAGCTGCTATTTTCAGTTGGTGGAGATCAACGCGACGCAGACTGGAGTCGATGTTTCCCTCCTTCGCACTCTTCTCTGAGAGGCAACTTTTTGCCACTTTGACGTGAATCTTGATGCTTGTTGTCCATTGATCAACTAAATTATTAAGGCTTTTAGCTGCTTTGTGATGGTTGCGTGTCAAGCACTGCCAGCAGACTTGTAATTCTACGAGTCAGAGCGGAGTCTGGATGAACTTTCATGTCGGAACACGAGATCAGAGGTCAAAGGGAAGCGTCCTCGGCGCTGCGTCTGCCCGTTGTCTTTTGCCGATTAGCTTCTCCTTCTTCTTTTTTTTTTCCCCTCTCCCGCTTGTGTTTCGCAGGCGTTTGATCTGGCTGCCTCTAAATTTTGACAACTTCGAAGAGGAAGGCCTGCAGCGGTCCCGCAAGGCTTAATTATCCCTCCGACTGATAACAACGCGGTGAGAGAGGAGGTCGGCCAGGATGAGAGCGAGATCCCAGGGAGGGTGGGGGGAGCAGTGGTAGGATTAATGTAGATTGTGTGATATTACCTGGCCCCCGATCAAAAGAGCGTGTTGGCAGGCGGAGCACATAATCCTCCCGGTTTTCTCTCGCCGGTGCCAAAAAAAAAAAACAACCCTCTGGCACGGCGGAGGGCCGACGGGCAGGACGCGGCGAGGCTGACCGCTCCGCTCCCACCGGATGACTCTCGAGCCCCCCCCCGAAAATCCGCGTCGGAAGAGCTCCAATCTCATTGAGGTGCTGAACTTGTGGCCCGTCAGTGCTGTGAACTTTTCCCAGCTGTTTTTTTTTTTTTTTTTGTTGGGACCGAATCTCATTCTCTCAAAGCTTTGTGTTGTATTTTAATAACGCCGTTCACTCGCTCCGCTGTGGCCGCAGGTTTGAGTCCGCCCAGGCGACCGCGCTCGTCACGCTTCACTGCTTTCACTGGCCTCGCCTCTCCTTTTTGAAGTGCAACGAGAGACTGAAACAGGCCGGTTCTGGTAAACGCTTTACAGACTTTTTCTTTTTATGATTTTATTTGTTACTCAAGGACATTTTCACCAGTTTGTCTCGGAGGACAAGAAGAAAGTGAAGAGAGAAGAAGACAAAGGAGGCAAACTTGGATCGTTCCCTCTCAGGATTAAGATTTGTGTGACATTATAATGCGGTCAGCATCAAGTGGAGTTATTCTGAAAGTATAAAAGCAGAAATTTTACAGCTGCACGACTTAGTTTTGTGGAAAAGCAGGCAGGGCGAGTTCTCTTCCAGTCTCTGAGTTGGCAGTTCGATCCTTCTTTCTTTTCTGTCCATGTTTTGAAGTGTCCTTGAGCAGGACGTTGAGCCTCACATTGCTCCCAGCAGCATGTGAGTGAGTGAATCGAACCTATTGTGTAGAAGACTGACAGGAACTGCTTTCTGCCACACTTTCTACTCGGTTTAGGTTGTTTTCTTTCATTGCAGGTCGACCAAAATTTGTATAATGTCATTTGTGTGTGACACAAACACAACGTGACAATTGGGGACATCAAGGCCATGAAAAAGCAACAGAGCTGTTTGCTTGCTGCTTGGTTTACTTGTTTGTGTCCTCTTGTTGGTATCCTGTGTTGCCTGCTTTTATTTTGTAAATGAAATTCCAGATGTCTTCATCAAGAGCTTCCTCCTCCTTGTGGTTTCTTATTATGTGACCAGTTTGTAGTTTTGACCCGTCTTCTCCTCTCTGCAGGGACACCTCATCGTCATTATTCACCTCCAGTTTATCGTAAACATGGTCTCGATGTTTGACACCCATCTTGGTATCTGCGTTTGGGTCTTACCGGTGTTTCAGTTTGACAGTTATTGATAAGAACACGCAGTTGCTGTGTTTGAGAGCAGTAGGTTGGAATCATGTGAACAAGCCGCTGTCATAACGTACACAATGATGCCAGCCGATCAGCTGTCCACTTAACATTTTAGCCCGAATCAAATGTCAAAGAACTCAGTTGATTAAGAACTAAAAAGTATCTGAGAAAGAGGAACGATCAATTTAAGGCTTAAATAAAAGCAAAGAATTAAGGAGTCCATCTATGCTACATCAGTTGGTGTTGGTTTATGTGAAACTTCTGTTAAACTTTGGTGGAGAGTTTGGATTGTAAGTTGGATCATGAGCGTTTCTCCCTCGACAGTTTAGCTCAACGTTTCGGCTCTAAAGGCGCTTCGCTGATGTGCCACCACAAAGGAGTAAACACACCCCTGCCAGCCCAACGCTTCCTCCTGCTTCCATTTCAAGAACAGCCAAAACTTGTTAAAGCGAGACACTAAAACCACTCGGCTAACGGCGTCACACTGATAAAAACAGCCAGGCGGAGGCGATCACGAGGCCTTCAAAAACCCACAGTAAATCCGGCGCTCAGTAAAATGCGAAGCTGACTGTGCATTCAGCTCGCTCTTTATGTTCCCCCATGAAAAGAAACAACAAAAGCTGATGAAAGCAAGAAAAACAAACCCCAATAATGGATTCAGTTACAACCTTGGAAAAACAAATTCCACTCGTGGAAACGTTTTTTTCTTTCTGCCACGTTCAAACGTTAAATTCCCTCAAACATCCTGCGTCTGAAGGAGTTTGGCGTGAATGGGCGGTCGAAAGTTTCGGCTGGCTGCCTGACAGCCGCGCCGAAACTTCTGAGAGAAGTTGCTGCCGCTCGACGAGGCGCGCGAGCGTCTCGAGCCAAGAGGACGCGTTTGGTTTCTGTGGCTGTGCTCAAGGGCGCCAAGTTCGAGGGCTGCTCTCTCAAAGACGAGCTGTTTGCTGGTTTCAACGCGTCTTAAAAACCTCGAAATGGTTTTCCATCGAGCGTCTTTCCCCTTTTTTCTGCAGACGTTTGCCGTCGGTCTCCTGTAAAACCTTGGCTGTTGGCTGCTGGCTTGAATTGCAAAAAATGTCACATCGCTAAGCTGCTTAGCCGCAGAGTGATGGCTGAATAACGCACCGCTTTTAGTCCAACGGCTCAATGATGAATGTGGTTTTAGGGTTGAAAACTGTTTGCATTTTTCTTGCAATTTGGGACTTTTTTGAAGCATTTTCGTGTTATGTTGCATTTTTTTGCTTTCTTATATTTTCCTTATGTGGCGTCTTTTATTTTAACACGATGTATGAGATGTAAGGATGACAAACCGGTACCGTCTCGCTGCGACCGGTACCGGTTGCCTCGTGGGCGGGGCCTTTCTGTGCTTAGTTTGCATGTTCCCCCTGTCTGTGTCCTGGTTTCCAAAAACATGGCTGAGTTTTACTTCCAGTACCTGCCACGAGTTTTTTCACATTCTCGCAACAAGCACAACATGGGGGAAAAATTCTATAGTGATTCTCATTCCACAGTAAATATTATTTCTATCAGTTCCTTGATTTCTTAAAAAGTGGCCAGATATCGTTGGATAAGGACCAAAAATGGAAAGAGAATGTTTCAGGACAGATGAGGGGAGAACCATGGCAGGATGTGACGGGCAACAGGGGGCAAACAGCTCTGTGTGGTGTTCACAGCAGGCGACTGAGACCGGATGATGGGGGCCGAGGTGCTGGAGGAGTAGAGGGAGGTGGCGAGGGGTGCGTGACAGCAACAGGCAGGAAGTGGAGGCAGAGGAGAGGGCGGGAAAGAGCTGAGAGCTGATTGGCAGACACAGAGGGGGGGCGGCTGAGCTATCAGAGGAGAGGTCACATGGTATGACAGCAGATGTGAATGACAGCTTCAAAATGACAGCTGACCCGCGAGGCGAGCGCAAACGAGTGAAGGGGGGGGGGGGGGGGGGGGGCGGGGAGTGAATCTTCCTGACTGCACTCAGGCCAGCGCTTCATGTCAGTGCCTGCTAAATAAGATCAGTCTCACATACATACTCCAACGTGCAGCAACAGTATTTATAGAGACATTCAGTCACTTTTAATTATTGATCAATTGTTAATTTGAAATGTGAGGCGATGAGGAAGTTACTCAACAATTTCACTTGCCGGATGTTTTTTTTCTAACAGCAACTATTTCGGTTCATGCTGATGTTGCTCCACTCATCTCCACAGCCGAATGTTCTGCTATTTAAAGGAAGAATCATATCTAGTTACGGTGGCATCCTAATGGATTGATGGGCGTTGTGAGTGTGTGATGTTGGACGGAGACGCTGCTGCTGCTGCAGCCGCACGATCCTCAAGGTCACCCTCAGAGGCCACAGCGAACGATGATCTATGGCGATATCAGAGGGGAGAAGAGGTGAGCTGAGCGTCCGTGTCTAATGATTCGAATATCCGCTTTCACCTCTGTCGGGAGAAAGTAATCATTTGGGGGGGGAGCCACGTGGGGGGGGGGGGGGGGGGGGAGTGGAGCATAGCGAGGAAACTTCTCCCTCCACGAGCCGAGATGTCTCCGCGCTTAAACTCAGACGGGAAATTGAGTTTGGGGGCGTCGTGCTGTTAAAACATGACGTCGGAGGCCAGCCGAGCGCCGGAAGCAATCATTGGACGGTGTGTAGTCTGAGAGGGAGAGGCTTTTCTAATATAACGAAGGAGCAGAAGACGAGATTGTTTAATAATGTAGAAGGATTTTCTATCGTTTCCCGGGATCTTTATTTCTTTTCAAGCTGAAGATGTCGAAGAGTAAAAAGTCCATATTTAGCAAATCAAACTAGAATCTTGTTGTTGCAGATATATTCACAAACAATAAATTAATGCAC
>JAUESE010006819.1:0-10604 GCA_032274725.1 Malacoctenus triangulatus
ATCATGCCAGCCCAACTCGCAGTGCAGCACCTCTCCTACAGGTGTGTTACATTCACTAGGGTCAGAACTCGTAAGGTGCGTTCAAAAGTGCAGGATATATGGACACAAGCCAATAACAATTGATAACAACTGAACTGTTTTTAGCTCGCCAAACAATAACAGCACCTAAACAGCATGGGCTTTCTAACACAGCCACCCCAACT
Source organism: Malacoctenus triangulatus (assembly GCA_032274725.1). Lineage (NCBI taxonomy): Eukaryota > Metazoa > Chordata > Actinopteri > Blenniiformes > Labrisomidae > Malacoctenus > Malacoctenus triangulatus. The sequence continues at coordinate 204 of JAUESE010006819.1, forward strand.
GTCTGTTCCGACAGTCAAATCCAAGAACAAAGGACACTCAGGTAAGTGAATCTTCAGCTTTATCTTCCAGTTTAGGAAGCTGGACCAGGCGGGCGACTGGTCGAACATATGTCCGATCTTTGACCTTAACAGCAGCAGTTCAGATGTGTCCATCAGCTCCAGGAAAAGAAGCTGTCACCTTTCCAACAGGCCACAAAGCTCGTGGGAGGTGTGGATTCACAATGAGCACCACTTGGTTTGGTTTGAGGCGCTTCCCATCTTTCCGCCACTTCTGTTTCTCCTGTAGGCATGGCAGGTAGTGACTGATAAATCTGGACCCGAAATGATCGACAAGGACTGGGCTGTGCCACCACCAACGATTCCCAAGGGTGTGACTGGGGTCATAAACAGCTTGAGGAAGTGATACATAATCGTGTCCCATCAGTAGGATGCAAACTGTGATGGGATCTGGATCAGCTATGTCTGACAAGGCGTAGCCAAGGGACTTATCATTCGGGAGGCCTTCCACTATACTAAGAACTGTGCGGAGCACTGTTTCAGGCACAGACTTTTCCTTTAGCACAACATTGAGTGCAGCCTTGACGGGCCTCACTTCTCTCTCCCAAGCTCCACCGAAGTGAGAAGCACTGGGGGAATTGAAGCAGAACACAATCTGCGCTTCTGCCAACAGCTTTTTCAGTTGAGGGCCCATGGCTCACAAGCTCCTTATGAAGAAAAACATCTAAAGGAAGTTCACGTTGCCCAGATCAGTGTCACCGGGTTTCCGTCCTGGGGCTGGGGCTCGACAGCGAATGCCTGGTGGCCGGGTCTTAGACCACGGGACGCAGCCGGGCAGAGCCCGAAAGGATGACGTGGGTCCACCTTCCAGTAGGCCCACCACCCACAGGAAGGTTCATAGGGAGCCGGTGCATTGTGGTTCGGGTGGCAGATGAAGGCAGGGGCCTCACCGACCCAATCCTTGGACAGAGCCTCTGGCCATGGAATGTCACCTCGCTGGGGGGTAAGGAGCCCGAGCTGGTGCGGGAGGTGGAGCGCTACCAGCTAGAGATAGTCGGCCTCACCGCCACACACAGTCAGGGCTCTGGAACCCAACTCCTTGAGAGAGGCTGGACTCTCTTCTACTCTTGGGTTGTCCGCGGTGAGAGGTGGTTAGGGGTTAGGGCTGCGGCCCTCCAGGACCAGGATTGCCCACCCCTGTTCTAGCTGCTCTGCTTTCCGTAACCTCCCCCCAACTCTGAGGAGTCCAGTATCTTTCTCGTACTCAAGGAGATAGGTTGCCCTAACAACTGGTGCTTGATAAAGGTGGGTCGGAGTTAAGAGCTTTGACCTCCTTTGAGAATGATTCCAGTTGTCCCTGTTTTAGGTGGAGATTCTCATCTCTGATGTAGTGAGCTGCTTCAACAAGTGATCGGAATTTAGGTTGGCCACCCCGTGAAGGAACTTTGCTGTTGTCTGCATCAAGTCTTTCCAGGCGGAGAACTGGTTGACATCAGGGAATTGAGGACTGGCATCAACAGTCACATGTCCACAGAAAGAGGATTTCTTCAGCTCAATATCATCCGTCTCTGGGTAGGATGATGGGCTGGTTGGCCAGTGATCCTCTTTGTAGTGTAGGAAATTAGGACATTGGTGCTAACAATGTGATTGGAACAGCTACTTCAGGGTCCTGCCCCGTGTGACATCATCAGTGGGGTTATTCACACTATCTACATACTTCCAGTTGTTCACATCCGTAAGGCTCTGAATCTCTGCCACACATGTACCCATAAAGACCTTATAGTGACAAGAGTCCGACAGGATCCAAAATAGAACTGTAATAGAGTCGGACCAGAGAGTGATCTTCCTGATGGGTAAAATGAGCTCAGTGAGAACGCTGGCCATTTGAGCACCATAAAGTGCAGCGCTCAGCTCAAGCCTTGGGATGGACAGCTGCTTCCTTGGTCCCACATGGGACCTGGCAATGAGAGAGTAGACGTGGACTGTGTTCTGAGAGTCTTTTGTTCTTAGGAAGGCAACAGACCCATTGTGTCTTTCAGAGGCGCCACAGAAGATATGCAGATCTCTGCGTGATCTTGGAGAGTCTGCAGACACTAGTGCATAGGATCTGGGGATTTCCAGCTGGATGAAGTCTGGAATCTGTCCTTTCCAAGCAAGTCATCTGTCTTGGGGGCTCTGGAGTTAGATTGACTCGTCCCAGCCAATTTTCTCATCCCAAAGATCCTGAATTAGAATCTTCGCTCTGGTCGTGAAAGGTACAATATAACTTTGTGGGTCATATTGACAGGCAAGTGCCTTGTTGACGTTCCTCAATATAGGTTCAGTTTGATCATTGGTTTATGCTTGTACTTAAGTAAGTCACAGAAGCAATCCCGTCGTAGCCCAAGGGTTGGCTCCTGAAGGTCTGTGCAAGATTGAAAAAGGCATCACTCAGTGCTCTCAGATCTCCATTTCCTTAATTCGCTCCTCGTGCTGGGCTGTTTGTAGCTCTGAGAGGATGTGAATGGGGAGTCTGCTAGTGAATGAGCGAGATAAGCGTGTAGACCTGGAGTGGGATCTCCCCCAAGACAAGCACGCTTTCTGGCTGCGGGAGCCCTTGGTGGAGGGAGCCTGTTGTATGGTGTGGGTTTGTCCCTCTGAAGGGAGAGTTGCAACCACATAGTCACTCGCGTAGTCTGGGGGGTGTCACGCTCGCTGTGAAGCACGAGTGGGTGCAGGCTCAGTCCGGGCATCTGTAGGATCCATACGTTGAGGGGTGCTCTAATCAGTCTTGTAAGGCCATAAAAAGGAGAGAAGGCGTTACCGGGAAAATATCTGATTTAGAGACGGCAAGGTGTATGGTGTGTGTCCCCTTTAGAAGACATGGATACAGATGTCCAGGAGGATGGTGGTTTATTAACTGCAGTCTGTAATCACACACAAGGAACAATCAACACATTACACTCTATACATAACAGGAAACAAATGAGTAACAACAAATTAAAACAACAAATTACACATCGCTCCTAAGGTGAACACTTTATGACGTAGCTTGCTAGCTTATGTGTGCTTGCTTTAGTTGAAACAGATACGTAACACGTAACAATAGTAAAAATCAACTTTGACGGTGGAACTTCATCAAACTCACCTTATGGCACATACACAGTCACAAACCACCGTGAGTTTGAAAATGGGAACAGGAAAATTAAAATGTCCAGCAATCCACCTCAGTGTCATGCCAGACTAACTCACAGCGCAGCACTTCTCCGACATGTGTGTCGCATTCACAAGCATCGGATCTCCTAAGGTGCATTCAAGAGTGCAGGATATATGGTCACTTGCCTATAACAAATCCAACTGAACAGTATTTAACTCGCCAAACATTAACAGCACCTTAACAGCATGGCCTTTCTTACACAGCCAATCACCTAAACTTCATTGGTCAAGTGACACAAGGACACACCCCTCATGTCAAGCAGCCCAGGGACCCCAGAGCCCCCAGGAACTGCAGCACATGGCTGAGAACCAGGGTCAGCCCAGCCACCACCTGCACACCAGCTGTCCCCCACCCCCCACCGCCTTCCACAAATGCTGGAGATCCCAGGCCACTTACTCCGATTGTCCATCCACTGGTCCCGGGCAACGTGGTGATGGTGAAACCAGTGACCCAACAGACAGGACTAGGAGCCACAGGCTATGCCATCTCATTAGCCTACCCTACCTATTATAGTCTTTCCTCAGTTTGAGAAGACAGAGGGAGGCTGCCAAGCCCCCTAATCTCCAGACCCCAAGGTGCTTGTGTGTGGTGCACACTTGAACCACAAACAGGAGAATAGGGTGAGCTTGGTGTTTGGTTGCTCTGTCAACCAAATCAAAGCTCGACACCTCATTGACCAAGGAGGCCAGGGTGCACCATGAGTGCTAGATAGAGGGCAACAGGAGGAGTAGACCAGGGTAGCAGGCTGAGCCCACCTAACTCACATCCAAGCAGCACCACAGCACCAAAGCAAGTCGAGTCACTCCAGAGTAACCAAGATGCCACCAATGAAATGGCCCCCAACAACACATGGAGACTGACTAGTCCAACAGCATCTCCAGACACCATGGTCCCGATCTAAAAGAGAATGAAGAAGAAACCCCATTAAGACTGATCATACAGTGTATGTGTACATGCATGCATGCATGCATGTGGGCTTGTATGTGTGCGCAGTTTGAAAGTTATGCTGTTGGTTTCCATCGCGATATGCAACTGCAAATAAATAGCAAAAATGATGATGGCACACCATGCAGTCCTATCTTAATTACATCAATGTGATGACATATGTGTTGGAGGCCCCTGAGCACTGTGAGCAAGTTGTTACCTTTCTTGGATTAGTGCCCTGCCCATGGTCAAAATGCACAATGGCTGATAGAATACATATAAATGAAGAAAATGATTTTTTTAGGGAGAAATGATTACCATTTAGTGAGTCTTTAGACCTGAAACTTCAATCAAGTTCTACATTGGCTGCTAGTAGGGGCAATCACAAAATTTAGCTATCCAGATGTAGGGTCATAGCAAAATTATATGAATAACCATTCCTTTACTTCTTTTACCCCTCAGAACAGGAAAAAATCCTCTACCGCAGAGCCATGGAAGCAGAGGTCACTTAAAGCAACTATGCTTGTTACTTATGGTGGTCTTGCATGTTTGACACAAGACTGTCTAGAGACTGCTGTGATTGGTCAGTGGGCTTCTGGGGGGATTCCTGCAGGAATTTCTGGCCCTGGCCCTGGCCCTTGGCCTGTTGGGTTGGCTGTGGGCTTGCTCCCCACCCTGTGAGACACGTCCATGTGTGCTGAGCTGCTAAAAAGGGCTGGAGTGTGGCTATTTAGCTCCCTGCACATCCCAGTGTGTAGGGGTCATCCCAGGGTGACTGTGCCCCGGCTGGCCCGTGGCACACTCTTATCTGAGAGCATCCGGTGCATGGTGACATTCCAAGGGTGTGATAATAGGGCTAACCTTTTGGCTCTGCATTCACCCCAGGGTGTACGGGAAACCGGTTGGCCTGACCCCCCCATAGGGGGTCCTCATGGATTGGGCCCACGTCTGACCTCATAGGGTGCCTGCCTCACTGCCCTCCTCAACTTTTTGTGGAGCAGGATCGGTGAGGCACTGCTCAGCACTCTGGGTCAGCCTATTGTGCTCCCTTGGGTGGGTTCCATCCAAGTTTGTTTTCTGGCCTGTGTTGGCTGTGGCGGGTGCGTTGGTTCAGCACTGTGCTGCGCCATGCACAACATCCTACAGTAGGTACATTTCGTTCAGGATTTGAGGGCTCAAACCCACTTCCTCCAGTACTCAGTTTTAGTATATATGACATGAAGTATCTTGGAGCAGACCAGCTCTCCAGTAGAGGGCACCCAACTGGTAAGTCTACCCTGCTTCCAATTTCAAAGCACCATGTAGACATACATTTGGGAGGACAGACAGAGCCAGACTCAATTCGCTCACCTGGGGAGGTGAGCACTCCAGTTCACGTCCCCTTGCCAGTCGCTACCATTTTAATGCACTGCATGACACACACACCCACATTTCTCCATGGTGCAGCAGGTTGGTTAATTTCTTAGGTAACTTAGGAACCCAGTAATGGGGTGGGTGGTGGGTTTTCAGATTATTCACAAGGCTCAGCTCGTGGGAGGGGGGGGGGCTCCTCTCAGTGGAAACGACTATGTGAGTTGGGGTTCCCCTGATGCGGCCATCTCATAGGGCTGCTGTTTGCCAATGAGAGTGAATTCAGGCTCTCATCCAGAATGCTCCTCGGTGAGTGGTGCATTGGGCTGGTGTTCCCCTGTCTGGGCCTTACTGTGGTCTCAGCTATGGCCAAACTGCTTTGGGGTGTCATCTCCCATTGGAGGCAATGGCTGTAACCCCAGGTGTATAGGCACTGGCCTGCCATGATTGCGTGGCCCTGGGGTGCTGCAGGCGTGGGTTGAACTACAGGTGCTTTTCCTTCTTCCCTGCTGCTGCGGTTTTAAGCTTACCTCCCCATAAATACTACATGAACAATGAGTGCTCACTAATTTTACCTACATCTTTAATGCTCACTAGGTTTTAGCTTGATTAACCCAATGGTAGCTTAAATATCACCCTTCAGTTTAATCATGTATTTGCTAATCAGCCACAGGTAGACACAGGTACTATAACTCAGTTTGTATCCTACGTCCACCTGAGAAACATTATACCCCTCACTCTCATTTCTAGCCACCCACACCCTCTACAAGTTTTAAATACTGGACTGAAAGGTTTCACACTGCATGCTCAGGGGGAAGGGGGAGCTGTTGGAGGAGGTGGTCGTGGTGGTGTAAGTGAGGGGGGGGGGTAAGAGTTGTGTGAGCAGGTGGCCTGCATGCAGTGTGGTACTTGTCAGTCCAGTATCTAGAACTAAGAGAGGGTGAACGAGTAGATACAGGTTCATTTTTTTGAGATTGAATTCTTTTTCCCCCTAAATTTCTATGGAGATTGAATTTCTGCACACTGAATTTATTTTCAGATAAAAAAGAAATTTGTGGTAGGAATTTTTTGGTTTGTAGATTTCAAAGTCTAAATTTGAGGCTAAAAAGATTCAATGCAAAATGGCAGCCATCACAGAGGCTTACCAGTTGGGTAATTGCCTGGGTCGATTGTCAGCACCAATAATTTGTGTTTTTGACCCATATCAGCATTGGCTTTTTCTTTTCATCTGTGGCTGATAAGGGACCAACTATAAATTGGGTTATTTTTGCTCTCATGCAGCGGCATGTCTCTGTCTGCAGCCACTACCCTGTTTCCAGCATCGTTCCACGTGAAGCAACATCTGACTGGTTATGCTCACAGATATAGTATGAGTAACAGACAATCAGGAGTGACAGCTTACATGCACAACACTGATGCACACATGGGGGATAGGAGAAAAAGTTACGATTACGGGAAATTTATCAGCCACACAAAAACATTTGTCTTGATGGAGTTCTTCTATGGCATGCACACCTGGCATTTAAGGTCTACAATCACCCAAAACCCACAAAACATTGTATTAAATCTCACAACATTTGCAATTCTGTGTCAAGTTATTGTAAAACCATTCTGTGTAAAAAGCGCATCACTTGGAGAGAAAAGTCAGCGCTCTTTTAAATAAACACTTTGACAAAGAAAGAAGGAAGTGTGACAGGATACAAAGCAATGAGCATAATATATCCCATAACCTGCATCAACACCAACTGAGAGGTAGAAGCATCTGAAGAAGACAGTGCACCACCCAAAATGAATGCAAAAGATGCAACAATACCAATGCGACACCAACCAGTGACACACTACTAAAATACGTAAAGGCAGAGAAATCAGGCTTGTGTGGGCCACATGACTCTTAAGCTTCAACCTGCTGAAGGGAAAGGAAAGAGGCAGTGTTGGGACCGTGTGGAGACTGCATTTGAGTTGCTCACTGATGGCTCAAGAATAAGATGTTTTTGCAACAAGCCATCAATGTATTCAGTCCTACACATTGGAGTTTGAACTGTTGCACTCCTACAGCTGTGGTGTCGACACAGTTATTCAGCAAACTCTCTCTGTCATGAGCATTCCCTTCAAAACTGTCAAATTCAGTGTGAATGTTTTTTTAGTTTATTTCAAACATGATCACAGATAAAAGAGTAGAGAGAGGTTAAACCAAAATGGAGAATGTACAACTTATATGATCACATGCACTGATTTCACACACACTCACTTTTTGCGCTCTCTCTCGTACTGGCTCTGCCCAGTAAAGAAGGGTGGGTTTTAAACTTGAATTTAAAAAAAAAAAAAACTTTGAATGAAAAAACAAACATAAAAGATGTTTGGCTTACAGTTAAGCAAATAATTACCAACTTTATTTGGGGAGGGAAATCAGCTAGGATACGCAAAGAATTTCTTGAAAGGCCCAAATACCTTGGGGGTCTTTCCCTCCCAAATTTTCAATACTATTATTGGGCTGCTAATTTAAGTAGCATGTCTCTCTGACTTATTTCCCTCAATAGTACAATCTGTCCTGCATGGGTTAAAATTGAGGCTTCACTGTGTAAACCCTACTCTCTGTCGGCCCTCCTTGGGGCATCACAACCTCTTCCAGTCTCTATTCCCAAACATAATGTGGTTGTTTGGCATTCTTTAAAGATTTTAAAACAGTTTAAGCTATTGCATGGCATACATGGCACTTCTTTCTTCTCTCCCATTCTTTATAACCCTTTATTCCTTCCTTCTATTAACTCCTCTTCATTCAACACCTGGGCTACCAAAGGTTAACTAAGTCTTCAGCACCTGTACATAAAAAAAAACTTCTTTGCCAACTTCTCTCAAATTTCAGAGAAATTTAATCTACCTCGTTGCCACTTCTTTCACTATCTACAGGTGAGAGACTTCATCAGAAAGAGGTTTCCAAATTTCCCATCCTGCCCTCCTAAGACTCACCTTGATCAAATTATAACCACGTGTCTAAAATCTCAGAAAAAGAAGATTGCAAATATATATGAATATAGAATTTCCATTAACTCTCCCTCTCTACAGTTAAGAGGCAGTGTTGGGACCGTGTGGAGACTGCATTTGAGTTGCTCACTGATGGCTCAAGAATAAGATGTTTTTGCAACAAGCCATCAATGTATTCAGTCCTATGAATATAGTATTTCCATTAACTCTCCCTCTCTAGACATTATTAAGCAGCGCTGGGAAGGGGAGCTTGGTTTGACATTGGGAATGATATTTGGGACACAGCCCTCAAAAATGTACACTTGTCATCTATATGTGTGCGCAGGACTTTAAACTGGATCAGACTGTGGCGCACACAGTCTGATCCAGTTTAAAGTCCTGCATTGTCTTCATTACTGCAACTCTGCCCTGGCTCAGCTGTACCCAAACACAGATCCTCGCTGCTTTCGATGAAAAACGGTGCCTGCAACCCGTTATCACATGTTTTGGGGATGCTCAGAGCTAGATCAATTTTGTTCATCCTTTTTAAATTTGTTTTCTAAAATATTTAAAATAAGCATTCCCCTCTCCTCCCTGATTGCCATTTTTGGCATATCCCCGGCTAACAGATCTACAACAGAATAAGGCTCTTGCGTTCTCTACCCTGATAGCATGACGGTTGATATTATTGAACTGGAAGAATGCTGCTCCACCCACCCACAGCATCTAATTCGTAATATTATGCCAAATCTTTGTTTGTTTGTTCTTGTTTTTTCTCACATCTTAATTGACTCCTATGTCCCATTTACAAAATATCATTAGTTTTATGACTTTCATCTTGTTTATTCTTTCTTCTTTTGTTTGTTTGTTTTGATTTTGGCTTTCTTAAGGTTTCTTTTGATGTTCTAGTGGTGCTTTGGTAAGTTCTGCCAACACCCAAAGTGTTATGTTCTAATCTTACCTTGACTATATTATGTCTGATTATTGTTAATGCATTTCTATGGAAATTAAATAAAAATGTGTTTTAAAAAAAAAAAAAGAAGATGTTTGGCTTGAAGAAAAGCATCTCCACTATCGTGTTGTCCACAGGAGCAACAGGATATTTCACAAGAGGTCCTTTCCCACAAAAAAGTCCAGGAACTTGGTTATCCAGGACATTTTAATGAGGCTAATAATTTAATTTCTGGGTAAATTCTAATGCTCTAAAGTTCCTGATGATGTATTCAAATTAAGCTGATGACAAATAAGGAAACCGTGAGGGAAACTACACTGCACCTCCCATCCAGTAGATAATTGTAATTAGCCGAAGGCAAATTTCGGTGAAAAATGTATGCAGCATAATCCCTCCAAGCAGCAGCGCTGCCAAATTGTATGACTGACACTTGAAATCTCCAACTTCCTAAATTTTTCTGGCAATTTTATTTTCAAATCTATGAAATTCTTTTGATGCTTTGGAGACTTGAAAGCATGCACCGTTCTACGCACGATCACTACCTGACTGACTTTGTAGTATTGATGTGCAGCTGATCCGCCATCTCAAATGATCAAGCCAACACTATTTGAGCACACGGCCTGAGATTGTGCAGCAGCAGTCAGAGCAGACAGGAAATCCACACCAACTGAACAAACCTGAAGTGTTTTTTAACTTTCAGGAGCCATTTTTTTCTTTACACTGACCAGCCAGACTTGTGATTTTCTTGTTTTCTCTACTCTGTGAGTGTTGAACTGCTGTTTGTTATGAAGTCTGTAACGGAACAATGTGAAGCACCGTGGGGGCCAGTACAATCTGTGTTCGTTAGAATTCCAGCTTGCTTAAAAAGGGGTGATCTCCTAAGGACCAACTCTTGACCAGGGTGTTTACTGAGGAAGCTGAAAATTGCTGCATGTTACTGCTGCTCCAACTTGTGATTGCAACTCCTTTTAATCAGAAAGTGGCCACACACACACACACACACACACACACACACACACAC
>JAUESE010006876.1:0-10602 GCA_032274725.1 Malacoctenus triangulatus
AGAAACCTCCCAGATCTCCAGCTGCATTTGAGATGTCAAAAAAGTGCTTCAGAGTGTTGTACAGCATGGGGGTGAGTGTGTTCTCACTTTAAGCTGTATGCAGCCACTTCTTTTCATTCTGAAATGGTCATCTATAATATTGATATTGTTCAAATTAAAGCTGCTATAGGGTTCTATAGTCTTCAATCATATTTAGGTTCTTATGATAATTTGAGTTGAATTACAGTTGGAAAGTACATATCGGTTTTTGAAATCCCACAATATTGGTATTGGCCTCCAAAATTCCATATCATTTGGACTCTAATGAAAAAGGTCCCATTGCTTCAGGGTGGGTACAGCAACACAACAAACATACAACACTTACAACAAAACAACCTCGGGGAAACCATATCCAAAAGGATCCACACAGCAGATTATTAAATCTATTGGGCAAAATCAGGAGAAAAGGCAATTTAAATAGAAATGCTACTGTCAGAAGGCCTCAACTCTTTTGATATAGATGTTTTCCACTCCAAAAGGCAGTTTGCCTTCAATAGAAACCACTCAGTAACGACACACTAGCTTTCTTCCTCTTGTCTTTTACGTTGAAAATTGCAGTGTCATTTGGAGGTGAAAAGTCATAACTGTAAAAAGTATTTTAGGAGTTGAGGTGCCGAAATAAATTAGGAACCTTTAAAAGCATAATTGATTTGAAATATGAGCTGACCATTCACCATTTTTCTGACTGAAACGTTTGAACTTTTAATCTTAATTTGTTTCACCAGCAAAGTACTAAATCTGAACCAAAAATCTTACAAACACACAAACTACAACAACTCACTCCTATTGTGACTGTGTTCCTAAGACCTCCTAAATCACCTCACTCACCTGCTGTGCTCAGCCCTATTCCTTCAATTTGAGCATCACAGCCAAACCAGAGAGGGATGTGGCTCAGGACTCACCTCAACAGCTACCCACCTCTGTCCTGAAGGACTTGGCTGACACTTGTCAGAAAATGCACTCTTCATAATCAACAAAACATCCTCACTGGCTGGAATGTTGGTCATGGTGAGAGCAGAGTGGCTCATTTTCTGATGTGTCAGAAGCGGTCATCAGAAGTGCAGTGTGTCTGATGCTTTGTAGCTGCTGTTGCAGTCCTGTGTGCATGTTTTTCTGAATGAGACAGCAAGATCAAATTTGATGTGGTCATCGTGGTCAACATAACTGTTCTCAGATTTCAAAGTTAGCGCGTCTTTGCCTCTTCATGTTACAATAAACTGTAAAATCCATAATAAATGACCACCGACTGTCACACTCCACGTTTCTGTCCTGTCTGTTACCTGCTTTATTTTGATAGCTCTCCCTGTCTCTGGTGGCAGGCTGCTTGACTTCCTCTCCTCCTGCGTGATTGCTGCTCCCTCCCTAACGTGCTACACCTGTGCCTGCTCTGTGATTATGCTCACCTGGTGCTCCTAATATATATGTGGGCTTCTGTTCTTGTCTTGTTGCCAGATTGTCTGTGTTCCCATACCAGTTGCTACAAGCCTTCATTCCCTGCCATAGTTCCGTGTACCGACCTGTTTGTTTTGACTTCCGAGCCTGCCGTCCCTTCCACATTGCCTGCATTGTGCATGACCCCCTGGACTGTTTCTGGATTTGGAATTGCCTCGCCTCTGTGGATTCCCTGTTTGGTGCCTGACCCCTGCCTGTCCCCGGATCATCTACGCTGCACCTCTGCTGGTTCTGACCTCTGGACTGTTGACTTGTGTTTTGGAAAATAAACTGTTCAACGTTCGTACTGAGTACTGTCGTGCAGTAGAGTCCCCAAACCCAGCCATTCGCGTTGATACCAACATTTGAGAAGTTACAAACATTCTTAAACACTTTCACCTTTGTTCATTTCAGTGTGTGAGACTTAACAGTGGGCACCTGCCCCCCTACATGCCCCCTCGAGATTGCACAAAAATACATTTAAATTTAGAAACAAACAAATCAAAACACCAGCCAGACTAATAAAATCTAGAGAAAAAGGATGCTAACTATTTCTTAAATTCAGCCAGATGCATTTAATTTGTATTCACCGAACACTTTTCTGTCAAAAAGTACGACATGAGATTTCTTAACGTTCACCCAGAGGTGGCAGGAAGCCACATGTGTAACCACAGCTGCCTGGGCCAAATTGACAGGAGCATGGCTGCCGTTTTGCACCTCAGAGCACACCTGACATTTACTCACATTTGTACACAGGCAAGTTAGGCAAAGTGTTGCCAAAGGAAAAACTCCAGATTGCAGATTTAACTGGGAGGGAGCAGGATTCAAACCGCCAACCTTTTGTTTAAATGACCTCTAACAGCTCCGTTCCTGCTGTCCAATCAGCTTTTGGAGTGCATCCTGAACACAAAAAGTGACCTGCAGCCAATCACCTCAGGCTCCCAGCAGCTTCCACGAAAACAAAAGAAGAAGAAAAGAAAAAGCGACAGTAAACACAGGAACCAAACACGGCACGAGAACATGGCTCAGACCGTTAAACCCAAAAAATCACACAGTTATGATGAAGCCTTGTTCAGTGTCAACTGTTCACTGTTCGACATTGGCTGGTTCCGTAGTGTCAAACACACACACTATCACACGCAGCCCTCTCACCCCAGTTTTCTGCCACTTTTTCTCCCATGGGTGTCTTTTGCTTGGCCCAGAGAATAACAACTTATTGGAGTGGAAAGGACTTCTTCAGCAAATCCTTTATGCAGTGTGTTATACGGAGAAATGGACCATTTTTCTGTTTCTGTGCTGTGTGTCTCACATTTGCCATAAATTTATTTGAAACAGGGAAATATCTGTGCTCTCATCGTTTGAATTTCCACAAGCTGCTCCAGAGTTTTCAGTCAATATATGAGTAGAAGTGTTGTATGAGTGCTACACAAACGGAAGGAGAGATTTGTTCTTGTACTGACAGGACCAAATAAGGTAAAAAAAAATCTGTTCCTATCTGGGGACTTTGGAATATTTTCAAATGGACAGGAATCTTTGCTCACCACAGAGCCAACATGTCGGTCTGTAGTGTCACTACGTTTGGGCATGTTTATTCAGAGCTTATAAATAAAAGGTAACAAATACAGTTATGGTTTTATCAAACAGCTTAAATCGATAAGGAAAGCATGAGATGGGTCGATAACCTCCTGGGTACTGTCATGCATCATCACTAGATACATTGTAGCAAAGTGTAGCGCTGCAGATGTTCTGGAAAAACAGCACTTACAAGGTTTTATAATTCTGGGTATCAACCCAGCTGTTTTTTTTTTTTTGCTGCATTTTACCTACTGTGGTTGCGTCAGTTGTACATAATAATATTTTCAAACATCAACCATCCAGGTGGCAATTTGGAGAGCAGAGAAACCTAAATATCTCTTGTCCTTCAGCTTGTCTTGAAGGACCTCGAGCCGTCCCCAGACCAACAGAGAGATTTAGTGACCTTTAGTGACAGCCTAAAGGACAAGATGCAAGGTGCAGTCGGGGGTGTCAGTCGACTTTTACTTTTTGACGGTAGAAAAAACAGACTCTGTTCTGGGCACAAAGTCTCACGGGGTTAGATTTCCTCCCCAAAATAGTCCTGGGTGTGTTTTAGGCACACTATTCAGTTGGCCAATCACTATTCATTTGGAAAGGCCAATTCCCTTTCCCTTTGAAAGAACAGTTTACTTTGTGCCTATGTGGCATGCTATCACAAACGCTTTAACCGCCTAGAAACTGATACAGCATTATTATCTAACAGCTTTGTTGGCTGTAGCTCTGAAGGCATATACAGTGCACTCCACTTGTAGTTTCATATCATCTTTTTTGACCTTTATTTCACCAAGTAAAACTGTAAAATAACAAAAAAAAATGGATTTTTTAATAATTGCCATATTTTCCGCACTAAAAAATGCACCATTCTTTTGGGAATGTAACCCCACGATAAATGAGAGTTCAGTTATGCAGTTCACGGGAATAAAGTAGCTCAAAGTGAAGTTGGGAGTGGTGTGGAAGTGATGGATGACATTCGCCGAACACACCTTCACTAAGATACGGAGGCAGCGCCGGGTGAGTGATGCCACCACATGTGAATGGACTGTGGATGCCTGACTCGGGTATCTGCTTTTATTTTTTATAACTTTATTGCCAACCAAAAACAGGCAAATAACATGCATACATTTATATCTCGAGACTGGAGCCCATACTTATCATTTACTATCACGCATGGAAGAGCAAGACATGTAACCCAGGCTGAAGCTGATACAAAGTAAAGAGAGCACACACAGAAAAAAAAACAAGACCAAACAAAAAACTCCTTAGTTTAGGAATGTGGCAATCGGCCTCCAAAGTCTCTCAAGCCCTCAGTTGAAGTTGCGCCGTGAAACATTCCATTGTATATACGTGTTTGATTGTTTGTAATCCAGTGCTCCATGTTAGGTGGGTTGGGCTTCATCCAATTGGTTGTGATCATCTTCCTGGTCATCATCAGGTATCTGCTTTAACTGTTGTCCGAGCTTTCATGAAAGCCGGCATCACTGCTGACCAGCCACCAGGCAGCTGGACTGACTCGGACAATGGGGAGAGGGAATCAGGTATATTTGTTGGCTAAGTTGCCCAGCTGTTGATTTCTAACATGGAAGATGAAAGCTTTGGTTTATTTTGTCATAGAAAAATGATTAAAACTATTGCGTTGTTAAATTATTGAAGAAAGTTCAACTAAACTCACTGTTTTGCTTTCAGTACCTTTTTTTTGTATACTGTATGTTTCAGCGAGCGCCTTATGGTTGGAAGAATACGGTACTTCTGAGCCAGACAGAGCCTGTGTTCGCATACTTAGCGATTGCTGGTATACATGCTAAAACTCCGATTTATATTCTGAATGCTGGTGATTTTGACCATTGCGATAGTGGTTTGTAATGGTCCCATCAAACTGTGATTTTTTTTCTTGAATTCTGGCCATCAGCAGAGTGGGGCAGCTGCAAGCATGCGGGGGGCTGTCAAGACTTGGTTTGGGTTCAATGAGTCTGCCCTTGAGCAGAAAAAACCTTATCTGAAAAATATGCCAGGTTGACGTGATTGACGAGTTTGGTTATGCAAGTTACTGGCTTCATTCCATCAAAAATAATCACACATTGGAATAATAGTTTTCTAAAGACAAAGCACAAAATTAAAAATAATCAGAGGTGGCTTAGCATTACAAATGTCATCAAGGTGAAGCCTTGCAAGGGCATGGCGCCATTTCAACCTGTGGAAAAAAAGCATTCAAAGCATGACTGAAAACTTTTCCCACATACCAGTACTAGGCTGTAAGGGCAGTAAGCACCAGTGTAACATGCAACTGACCTGCACTGAAGCCAAAGATTGGGGACAAACAAAGCCCAAACAGAGGAATTCTTTAATCATTGGAAAAATTGCATACTGGCATATAAGTTAAGTTTCTGACCCACCTTTTCCTCCTAGAACAAAATGAATGCACTGTGTTTTATGGAAATGAAAAGATGGACCTCAAACTGTAGCTCTACCAGCCTAAAGTGATGCCAGCTGTCAGTGATTAGGGATGCTGATGAAGACTACAATTCAGAACCCAGGGATGAATGCAGCATGAATGTAAACAACTTTTTGTTGTTTTTAAATGTTTATATATGTAAATGTAACCACGTGTAGACAAATTGTCTGTCCCTTTCTGAAGTAATTTGGTTTTTTCTACACCGGGTGATGAAAGCAGCAGCCATGAAGGTACTGAGGACAGGAGTAAACAGTGCTGAAGATACAACTGGAAAACGTGATGCCTGACATCCTAGAACTAGTCGTACTGCCGCATGAGAAAAATCATCTGTTAAATAAAAAGTGGAGGAATAAAGTTTCCTTCCCATCAGTAACAACATGACACCCAACAATAGCAATAAGATTTTCAAATTCAGTCCATGACAATAGTTTGTCCCTGTAAACTCTCAATTAAGACCAAAAACTCAAAGAACTGAGTCTCACTTCTTAACCTAAACAACAAACACATAAAGAATGAACAGTGCACTTGTTGCAGTCAAGTCTGTTTTATAGTCATGCATTTAGATACAGACATGACCGCAGAAGTACAACTTTCCAAGTTGTGCATCAAGCACATTCTGGACAGGCTGCCAGTCTATTGCCGGATGGTCTGATTTAAAGTTGCCAATCAACATCATGCATGTTTCCGAACTGTGGGAGAAAGCTGAAGAAAACCCACGGATGCAGATGGAGAACATGCAAACTCCATACAGAACGGCCCCTACTGGTGGAGCAGGTCCAAGTAGGAGAAAATCACGTTGTGATCAGTCTGCAAATCTTCTTGTAATGTCACAATTTGTTGATGACAAGATAAATACATGGAAGGTGGATCCAACCTTTGGAGCATCCCATATATATGGCTTTACTGGTTGTCCTTGCCTATGTGTGCTTCTGTGTCTATGTGGTGTTCGTGTATGTGACTGATTTTGTGCTCTTGCATACTGCTATTGCTACATCATCATCCTGCCAGGGCCTGCACATGAAAGTTAATCTGCATAGCTAAACCTGGCCCATTTGCACCATGGATGCAAATGCTCCGTGCAAGTCTAAAGAAAAAGCATTTTATTCTGCGAGGATATAGTCTGCAGAGGTTTTTCTACACAAAGCCGAGGCAGCCTCCAAGCTCAGTGACAGAAGATTGCAAGGCACTGGACAGTGCTTTCCTCTCGTGTATTTCAACAGTCTATGTCTCAAATGCTCCTTTGAGGAATCAGACACACAAATCCACAGTGGAGAGAAACTGTCAGTGCAGGGTGGAAATGTTTTGTATTGTCCTTCCTGCTTTGATCCCCTGTCACTGCTCTCAACCGGGAATTTGATGCTGTCACCCACCACCCCTAACAGGTCAGCACAGAGAAGATGTGATGTTACATCAGCAGATTTCCAAATCCCCTACATTGTCTGATCCTTTACCTTCGGCAAATGACAATCACCCTTCACCTTGATTTGCTATTTTACTGTCCATCTGCTTGATCTTCTGGTTTGTTCTCCTTTCAAATTCCTGCAGCACCATTTGGCCAGCTTTGTCCTTTCCCATTGATAACCTTCAAAACGGGCGTTTTTATGTTCTCAGTGAGGATCAAAGAAGATTTTCCAACATGTCAGGAGAATTACAAACAACAAGCGTCTTAACAGATGACAGGAATCAAGTACACACACTGTATTTGGTGGAGTTTCCTTTGCTACACACTGTCTGAGACCTTGAGACAGGTGTCAGAGAAGTGACATGGATCTGAGACCAACATCCCAGCCACAGCAGACCATGCATGCAGGAGACACATGGGCCAGAAGCACCTCAGGCCTCTGAAGTCAAGGACAACAGTCTGACCGATGCTCACCAATGCTGTGCTGGACCACAGAGACTCTGTCAGCTCTGTGGGTGACGTATGCGATGGTATTACTCAGTGGTTGTAGAAATGGCGCTCTGCATCTAGAGCTCCTAAGCAGGGAAAGGACACACCTTGTACGTTTGCTACAGAGTGCAGTACATTGCTGCAGAGTGCTGCAGGGCGGCACTGGAGTGGGCAGTCCACCAGTTCTTCAAAAGAGGTTGTCAAAAAGAAATCAATCTTATATATTTTTTACATTATAACAATGGTGCTAAAGGGGGAAACTGATCCACCAACAGCAAGCTCAACTTCCTGTCGGGGTACAAGTTTGCAAGCTTTTTCTTCTCTTTTTACATTATAACAATGGCGCTAAAGGGGGAAACTGATCCACCAACAGCAAGCTCAATTTCCTGTCAGGGTGCAAGTTAGCAAGAAGCAGGCAAAATGGTTGATACATTTTTGCCCTGAGCAGAAGTTGGTGCCAATTAGCTATGGCCGGATACACAGGTAATACAAGATGCATGCTTTCTTTCTTTTACATCATTGGCACATGTACAGAACAATTACAACTCGTGAAGGGGCTCCATCTGGATTCAAAGTCAGTGTTCATCTTTTGAACATGAGACCCCTGGTCTGGCTGGGACCTCTTCTCACGGTGCAATATCCTCACGGTTACAAGACTGGTTACTGCCTAATGTCTCATTTGAATAAAGTTTAAGTGGCTGAAGAATGCAAACACGTTTGACACAATCACAAAACAAATTTTCAGCCAGTCTTAACAACCTGAAGAACCTGAAAACTGTATTCAGTAGTGGCGCCCTGCAGCCACGTAGCTTTTAGCTTCCTTTAGCTTGTCCAGAAGTTTAACTTTCTCTGCCATGGTTAGCATCTTCCTGCCTTTTGAGCATGTCCGCAGCTGCCTTCGTCGGTGCAGTGTTTCGTAGACATTGTGGGTTTTACTGTGGAGAAAATCTGCAAACGTAAATTTGCCGAGCTGAATGCATTCTGGCCCAAATGCAAGTTGTGTTGTTTTTACACGTTTTTATGTGTGTTTAAGTGTGCTGAACTGGTGCACCTTTTTTTTTTTTTAAAAGAAATCAATTCAGCACTGTTTTTTCTCTACTCGATCAATATCAGATCGGTATCGGCAGATACTAAACCTCAGATATCTGTATCGGGAGTGAAAAACGTGGATCGGTGCATCCCTTTTGGAAACATCAGCATGCACTGACACACAGATTGATGCGCCCATGCACATGACTTGAGGCACTCTGTTAATCCTGTTTTACATAAGATTCGCACCTCACTCGTTCATATTTGGTTTATGAATGCAATGCAGTGATAAAGAGACCTCTTCCACAGGTTTATTGGCATTTATGATTTCTTAAAATGTTAAAACTTCTCTTGTAAAAGGCACAGGCTCACATCATCTGAACAACACACCTTGAAGAGAAACAGAAAAAAAGCCAGCATGAAAAACAGTGAGGACAGTTGGTATCTGAAGCCATTTAAACATCCATTGTTTGACTCTCACAACTTTCGGTCGATCCACCCATACAGGGACACACATTTCCATTTTAAACAATACAGCCATTCAAGCAGAGGTTTCGCACGCGAGACTCGATCGGCTGTAAGCTGTGTGTTGTGACCCAGTAAACATTTCTAGGTTGCGGGACCGTACTTTTCTTTTGCAAATGACTTGAGGGTCTGAGAAGAAACAAAGTGATCACAGGCCAGCTGCAGGAGAGCAGCCCTGGTTAGGCAGGAGTATCAGAGTGAAGCTGATAGCTGCTGACATGCTGCTCACAGTTTGCCTCTTTCAAGATGAGGTGCTAGTCTTGTTCACACTGAATCTATCAGCACAAACCATCAACATCAGCAACTCATACAGCAAAGAAACCTTTTGGCACTTAGACAGTCCATGTCTGTCTTTGCAAAGGTAACACAATGAACTCTCAAGACCTAACCAGGAACATGAATACATATCATTTCCAGAGACCTTCTGGCTCACAGCTAAAAACTCGGCCTTCTTCCTTGTATTTCCTGCCCTGAACCTCTGGTGGTGCATGGTGCAGTGATTGGTGCCACAGAGAGCAAAGTGGAGCCACTTGCGGGCCCGGACAGTTTAGCGACATGTGTCCATAAACGGTCAGGAAGCCTCAGTAAAAGTCTTCTGACAATCTTTCGTAGGTCTTTTTCTTAACAAGCTTCATCACTGACAAAATGTCTCCACAAGTACTGAACAAGTACTCTGCCATTGTGCAAACCATGCTATGTGTGTCACATTTGATAACACAACGCTCCAACTTGTACAAGAATAACAATGTTACAGTGGGTGAATTTTCCATGTCGTTGATCCTTCGTATAAATGGCCTAAAATAACTGAATTCAATTCGTACTGAATTATAATTCAAATCTGGTCTTAAACGTGTAACCCCTGAAAGATGATCAGAGGACAAGGCAAGCAGTTTTTTTGATAAAAGTGATATAAATATGCCTTTTCAGTCTAATAAAAACAGCCCTATTACTGTGGGACTGGACCCCTCTGAACAATAATAACGAGACCAATAACTAACTTGCTTTGTTTTTTACACCTTTGCACAACCCCCTAATCATTTAGCTCACTGTCTTCATGAAGATAAGGTTACTGCTGTAAACTTTGGGACCACAATTAAAAATCTACCATCTAGTCATTATTTATTTTGGGAAAAAAAGGCAAAACTTACCAATTACTGGTAGAGGGACCCTTGAAATCCACTAAGCTTTATGCCTCAAAGCTTCACTTAAATAATTTACAAAGCAAAACATGACTCACTGCCTGTAATTACATAAAGGATGTTAAGCATGCATTTGAGTTCCTGGAGAAAGATTATAGATGTCTGGATGTGGAACTGAAAAAGTGTCCCAGCAACACGTACTTCTAAAAGAGGGACATGGAGAGGATCCTCACCAGTTACCGATATAAATGAACTGAGTAACAAAGTGTTTTGGGTTGTGTTGGCTCCTGTTTTTCTATGATTTGTTTCTGGACCTATGTTTTTTACACTGTGCAGCAAAGACGAATCTCAAACATTTGATGGATGACCTGCAATTGGTCTTTTGACTAAAATATCTAAATCCTTGTTTGAGTTAAAGGTGCACTATGTAAGTTTTTACTGAAAAATGTCTTTACAATAGCCTTTTTATTTGACCCTTTATGGCTAAAGCATCGTTTGATGAGCAGACTGACACCTCAAACGTT
>JAUESE010006947.1:0-10595 GCA_032274725.1 Malacoctenus triangulatus
AATAATAAAAAAAAACAATAACTTACTTATTGAACGAACTTAAGTATTTTAAAAATTGTGACACTATTCAGGAGAGGATTCGTGTTTTCACATTCTGCTTTTGTTTATGTTGAGTGAAATTTTACTTTATTTTTCCTTTCAGCTGTCATAAATTGTCTGTCTTGAACACATCCTGTGCAGTGAAGCACATAAGAAGCAGTCAGTGGCTGAGAGGCCTCAGTAGTGATGATGAGATCGGAGAGGACCAGTGTCCCACTTTCCATATCAATCTTGCTTGTCTGGGGAATCAAAATAAACTCATGTGCCAAATACTGATTTACAAACCAGTGATCTGCCTGACAGGAGGTCAAAGGTAGCCAACATGAGTTACTCTCAGCCTGTTCTTAGGATTATAGTGTTTCCAAATTCTATGATGATGATTATCCGTATGAAATTGTAACAAAGTGTTGTTTTTTAATATAAGTACTCATTTAAAACAACAGAAAAAGGCCTTCCTAGAACAATCAGTTGTGGAAACTGCCAATTAGTTTGACAAATAGATATAAATCAAGAAAATGAAAGTAAAAAGAAACAGACATGTCACATTAATGGAAAAACATCAGCTGCATCATGGCGCAGTGGTTAGGCGTAGACCTCACAGCATGAAGGTCCTGGATTGAAACACTAGGGTGTTTGTGCGTGAGGTAAATTGGTTACTCATATTTCTTATAGGTGTGAGTGATTGTTTGTGCAGGGTATAGAAGTGAGTAAATAGGTAAATAAATTGTAGTTAATAACAGTCTGAGCCTCTTAACGTTTTGTATTTATTGTAATGGAGGATGAACCATGCAGCGTTGTACATTTGTAGGAATAAGGTTTATGTCATATTATGTTCATAGCCCTCAGTTTTGAAACAAGACCCTTTAATTTCATTGATTCATGATCTTGGTTTAAGATATGACATGTGTAGCAGATATTGAGTCACAAGCGAGCTTTAGAAATTCAGTGAGACTGTTTTTGTTATCTCTGTTGAGAGACAGGATCCTCTGAGTTCTTCATTCAAAACTTTGTTTTTGTTGGTTTTTAGCATTTTTTGGATATAGTTTTCTCATGACATGAAGGACAGAAATGGAAGATGTTCACGTTGAAATTCACAGCTATGTCTGGGCTGTTGTTCTTGATGCAAGTGTCTAAGGCCTTTGATTGATTTGATTGACATGACACTAAAAATGTTAGCAAACCAAACATTTGCTGCAAGGATCCCGGAGCCCCATGGTTCCCTTGGCTGGAACAGGTCCTGTACCTCTGATTGGTAATCCAACATGCGTGTGAGTCCACTAGACTTCTCTTGTTGTCCTCAATGTACTTTCTATTTAAGGACATCTAAGGGTGTGTTAAGCACAGGTGTGTGTCTGGGGCAGAGGAGTTTTTCAAATAAAAAGTTTGACAAAAAACTTGAGGCAACCACACACCAAAGCTTAATTGGTGCCTGAGCACTTTCTGTTTTTCTAATTTGTTTGTTTTATTTTTTTTTTCCACATTTAAGACTTGCCTGTCATTACTCATGTTGCACTAACTCCATAATGCTTTTGTTTGGCAACAGTTACTCTACAGACAGATTGACAGACAGACAGGCAGGCAGGCAGGCACGCACGCACGCACGCACGCACGCACGCACGCACGCACGCACGCACGCACACACACACACACACAAAGAGACAGATGGACAAAGGCCAACAAAAATACAACCCTCCTTGGTGGGTTGGGCTGAACCTCCAATTTTGTATTTAGCTGAAACAAACACTTGAAACAAACAAAAAAATATAATAGAAAATTGTAGAGCATTATATTTACTGCTTGTATGTTAAATACATTTATGTACCTTTCTACATAAACATGTGTTTAACTTTTTTTTGCAAAAGTTTGATTAAAATTCAGGTATGGAGTTATTTTGATTCCATTCAAAGCAAAACAAAACATTTGGACTGTCATGCCAAAGGTAGAGCTGAGGAGGAAAAGCAACAGGTGGTTCCTTCATGGTCATCACTGCTCCCTCTTGTAACCCAGAGGTATTAATTGCCTCACGCTCCACTTTTTCATTGTTTGATTGTTGTTGTTTTGAGCAGACTACCAATACTTAATTTGGCTGTCTTACGGACAGCCTTTAAAGCTTTATATATGGGGAACAGACCTAAAATAAAATGATGCAAAAACATCATGCTGGTGACAAACTTTGAAAAAGAAAATAACAATCACTCAGGTCACTAGCTCAACCCACACTGATGTGAGGCTCGGCATGAGACACCCTCACTCACGAGTCTCTGCAGTACTTTACCACTGTATCACTGAATTTGTGTTGTTTTGAGTTTTTTTGACTGAATATTTTTTGTCAGAATAATTGGAATCGGATGTCACTGGCGGATGATGAAAACTAAAGTTTTAAACATCCCAGGAAAAAAAAATGTGTTTTTTACCCAGTCAAGTGGCTCAATTTTTGACCGCTGAGAATTTGTTAATGCCAGAGCTCCATTATCATGGTAATGCATTTCTTTCAAAGACACTGTTTAACTCTGAAAGTATACTATTGATGCATATCACAGGTGGTTGTGATCAGAAGTCTTTATACCAGACAAAAGTGTTCATGAGATAAGCAGGTTGCCTGGTAGCTCCTGGAGAATGGAAGAAAACACGTTGCAATGTTTGATTTTGAAGATGTCTCACTGGCTTATCCTCTGCTCTTAGGTTGACAGTCTTGCTGCACTCATTTTGTGCTCTGGAGTCGTGGTGGCAGCAGGCCCTGAGCCATTCCGATTAGCCAGTTACAGTTTTCACAGAGCTGGCCAGATGGCACACACTACCTATGTGGAAGCCTTGGAGCCACGTGCGTTGCAGCCAAGAGCTGGTAAGTTCATTGGCTAAACTACAGGTATTTTACTGTTGTGTCACTGGTAGTATTCTTGAGAAGGCAAAGTCAGTGATGTGAATCTCCTGAAGCTGTTCAAACAACTGTCACAGAAAAGCTAGCAGTTATAAATTGAATGGAAGATCCTGACAATGACAGTCAGTGCTTAACAGAGCGATTGACGGAGCGAACAATATTTGTTTAACTTTTTCACTTTTATTATTCCCTCTAAACTTGTCACATGTAATTTAGAAATGATCTTTTATTAAAAGCTGAGTTCATTTACATTCTATGAGCAGATTCAGGAGTTTGTCTTTGAACCAGCATTAGTTTATTTCAATGTGACCTTACTTTTAAATAACTCGAATGAACTTATTGTTTCTTCGCCAAGAGTCAAATAAGATGATTGAATATCTGTTCAGGGCTGTACAGTAACTGACTTTGTTATTGACCTAAGTGTTCAGATTAGCTTGGCTCAAGACTGGTGAAAACAGGTGGCCTGACTCTCTCCAAAAGAAAGCGACATGTTGCCGGCTGATGTGATATCTTGCCTTGTTCATCCATTCCAGACAAAAAATAAGAGACTCTGGATCAATCAGACCTTTGAAATATGGACCTGGAAAAAAATACATTTTTTTCAACCTAAACAACGAGTCAAAGTAAAGGCACAAGCATTCTTTCATTCTTTCTATCAACATGTGCATTATCAGCCTTCCTATTCAGTCATTTGCTTTCAAGAAACCAAAAAAATCCAAGCAGTTTTTTCCAATGATCCTGTTTTACTAAAAAAAAAGTAAAAAATGACATGATAATTGTTCAAATAATGATTTTCTTACTTCTTTTTGTTTTCAACCACTGTTGAACCAACACCCCCAACTGAAGAGAAGAACAAAACCCTCTCAAATGGAAGAAGCTCAAGAAATTTCTCATTGTCTTCAGAGCGATACATTGTCAACCAGATTAATAAGTCTCAGAACAGAAGTGTGAATGCTGGCCTGAACCACAGCAGTGGGTCCTTTGAAGCAGAATTCAACCGGCTTCCAACTTCCATTGATAAATATGAAAGTGTGCATCATGCCTGCATTGTCCCTCGGGATGATGACATTGAAAAATCATTTCGTGTCAATCAAGATGGCAGCATGACAGTGGAGATGAAGGTTCATCTGACCCTTAAGGAAGAGGAGATGCTCCAATGGACAACAACCCTGAGCCGCTCAAAGGTTAGCAAGAGGACTGTTTGTGGTTCTGTCTCTGAGTCAGGCAACAGCTCATTTGACTCAAATCACACCATTACCAGAAAGTCCTCCAATGTGAGCAACAGTGAAACGAAAGAGGACAATGCCACCGCGGGGGTTGAAAAGAGTGTTGGTTTCAAGGCTGAGGACATAAATGAAGGCTTCTCTTCAACAACTTTGGAAAAAGTAAAACCTAGTCTGACACGCACCCCAACACCGGGTTGCCGGCATGTTGACAAAAAAGCCTCTGTTGAGAGTGTCAGGATGGTTATTGAATCTGGCGTTCAGGAAAGCACTGTCGGACACTATTCCTACATGGAGAGGACAGTTGATGGCGGCACGACTGAGGGATACTGCGTTGTTAGGCACAGTAGCAGCAGCAACAACAAACCGATCCCCAAACCTCGGAGAGCAGTGTCCACAGGAGCAAGCAACAAATGTTCAAACTCATCCATTAGATCATCAGGAGTAGCTGAGGTGCTTCAAATACAAAATAATGGCATAGAGGTAACTGAGGCATTAATGCATATCTACGAGACCCAAGGTTGCCATGCCAACTACTTTGCAAATGAGGATTGTAGTGTAGATAGTGTTCCTTCACATTGCTTTACTCCTCTCTCAGAAAACAAACAGTCCACTGATTCAAGGCTTCATTCATCAAACAATGATTGTGATATAGACTGTAGCTGGCAGCCACCGACTTCAGACTCACTACAACAGCTGAAAGAAGAGATGTTGTCACTGTCCTCAGAGCCAGTGCTTCTGAAAACTCATATGACAAACAACCTGTCCTCACAATCGCAAACCCAAGACACTGTAAACAAGGACAACATTCCTAAAAGTATGAAGAAAAAGTGGCCTGCCGGGAACCAAAAGAGTTCAACTCCAACGGGCAGCACGGAAGTGACATCGAAATCTACCAAAATGAAAAAAAAAGGAGATAAGAGTTCCAAGCACTCATCATCAGAAAGGTCAAGCAGCGATGCCAGTGTTCAGAAAAAGAGTTTGAATTCATTGGAAATTGGTCAAAAGGATAAAAAAGCAGAAAACAAAGCAGGAAAATTTCAGGTCAAGAACCCAGTTCGCAATGAAAAGTTACTAAAGAGTGACTCAGCGACATTAGTTAGTACTGATCACGTAAAAATAAACACATCTAAGCGACAACACATAGATATTGCGGTTGCTCGGGAAAACGGCCATAATGTAAATACTCCATTTGGAAGGCCACAAATGAAAAAGAACATGTCAGACATTTTACAGACCAAAAAATCCACAAGGACAATTAGCAAACCAAAGTCCTTGACCGAAAATAAAACAGCATCACCCAAAAATTCTTGTGAGATGAGCACAAATGTTTCGATGCATTTTTCTGACCCTTCACCTGCTGAAGTCCACCAGTATGTAGAGAACTGGTTGGACAGACACAGCCAAGAGCCAGAAACAAACACCAAGGACGCAGTCATGGATGAAACAGAACCTCATACTACAGTGGTATTTCAGATAGGTGGGGATTCTGAATCGGAAGAGAAAAATGAAAAACAGACTCATTTAGACATATGTAGTCAATCGCACTGTGATACTTTTAGTAAATCCACTTCTTGTTTGTCAGTTCCCCTTTGTCATGAATGGCAAGAGACAGCTCTGGTGCCCGGTGAACAGAGACCTCGCGGTTTATGTGTTTCAATGCCAAGTGTCAGAGTTGACCCGGAGTATCTGGAGAGTAAACTAAGGTCCCACAAATCTGCAGAGGCCATCTGTCCAGATGACAATGAAACATCTACATCCAATTTTTTGAGCCCCCAAACGAAGCTAAAACCTGTCTTGAGGCAACTTTGCTCATCTATTCAGTGCATCAGGAGAGCATCTGACACCCACACAACAACAAACCTGGAGAAGTCCAACAGCCTGCCCGATTTCCCGACACAAGTTGCCTCAGTGTTTGGCTCATCATGCAAAGCCTTTCTGTCATTCTTGTCGGTCATGACTCTGAAGGACGGCTTACAAAGCTCGGCTCTACAAGATGGCTGTCACTTGAGATCAACCTCAGAGGCCATGCTAATGATGGAATCATTGCAGAAAATTTCTGCCATTAAGGATGGGGATGAACAAAGGGCAAGCCTAACTGATCTGCAAAGCAGAACATCGTCCCAGTTCAGAGACCGCTGGAGAGATTTTGTGATTTTGCGGGAAAGGCTAGAAAGTGAGCCACTTTCACCAAAGGTTTCAGAAACTGAGTTTGCTCTGGATGTTGTGTCTGAAGGGAGTGAGGCTTTTGAGGATCAGCATTTGCACATTGATGAGCTTATGGAGGAACTGGATATGCCACAAGACCTCAGAGCAGAAATTGCTTCAACAATCCAACAGGTGAAACATTTTTACCCTGTAGAGGAAAGCACATTTGTGGAAATGGACAGAAACGACTCTGAGTTAGTAGAAGTGGAGCACTTTGTCAAAGCGAGCAAAGATGAAAATGAAGAAGATGCAAAGGTTGATAATCTGTGTGTGGAGGAAAATAATGCTGACCTAAAACATTGCAACGATGAAACAGGCATAGATCCATCACAGACAGAGTCAAATCGAGAGCACTGTGAACCTCAAACGGTTCAGCCTCAAAGAAAAAAGTCAACCAATAGAGAGGAAAATGAAGAGGTTGAAGAAGAAGTAGAAGACTTTATGAGATATTCATATTCCAAAGAGATATTTGCAACTTACAAGGAAAATGAACAAGAAACTGAGGAAAGAGAGACACAGATAGTGAAGGGGGGAGAAGAGTGTGATGAGCAGAAGCAATGGGACAGACAGAAAATACATTTTGAAGACCCTGTTAAGAAAGAAGAGGAAGTCGAAGTTACGGAGGATGAAGAAGCAGTGGGAATAGGTGGAGAGAAGGATGAGTCTGGTGAGCTAGAGAGACAATCTGAGCATGAAGAAGCACAGGGAAGTTCGAGTGTTGAAGAGACAGATGAGAGAGAGGGCACTGAAGAGACAGAGGAAGACGACAATATAAAAGATGAGGCAAAAGGGGAGAAAAGGAGAGGAGAGAAGGAAATTGAGGTGAAGCACACGCAGGAAAATGCAAGAGCAATAGAAGGGGATGAAAGTGAATCTAACTTCACAGAGGATGAGGATGAGGTTGTTGAGCTAGATCAGGGTTTGGAAGAATCTATTGAGCAGACTGATGAAAAAGAAGAAGAGGTGACTGATGAGGAAAATGAGGTAGCTGTTAGGCAATCAACTGTAGAAGACAAAAATATGGAAAATGTTGAGGAAGAAGACAAAGGAGCAGAAGAAGATAGTGTGAGGGAAGCTGGTGAAGATGAAACGGAAGAGCTGCTTGAAGATGAAAATGACACAGATGTTAGGGAATCAGCTTCAGGCGAGGAAGATATTAATAATCTAGAAAAAGAAGAAAAAGAGGCTGTTTGTGTGGCTGATGAAAAAGAAAAGGGAGAGGTGATTGAATCTGAAAATGAGGTAGATGCTGGGGAATCAATTCCAGAAGAAGATATGGAGAATGTAGAAAAAATAAAGAATGTAAAAGAAGAAGAAGAGGAAGGTGTTGGGAGATCTTATAAAGCTGATGGGAGGTCAACTGGAGAAGAGGACGTAATGGAGGATGGAGTACAGGTAGAGGGTGTTTGGGAGGCTAATGAAGAGGAGAAGGGTATTGAAAAGGAGGAAGAGCGAGAACAAAAAACAGAATGTGAGGAGGAGGATGTTGAAGTGAAAAGCACAAAAAAGGAAATAGAAGCAGGAGTTGAGCAGTCAGACAGTGAAGCAAAAGCTAGAAAGATTGAGAGAACGGGGGAGATTGTTGATGGGGATGATGACGGCCAGGATTGCCAAAACAGGAAAGAAGAGGCCCACACTTTTCAGGAGAGCTCAAGTAGCAATGAAGAGGCGCATGGGATCCATAGAGTAGAGTCACAATCTGAAGATTTCTCTGAAGGTCAGTCCGAGGATGGCAAAGGAAACGAGATATATTCTGTTGGTGAGTTTGAAGATGATGAGGTAGGAGAGTCACACGAGCAAATTGGCAACAGTTTATCCCATCCAGTGGAAATATCACAGGAGTTACTTGACTTCGTAAACTATGCCCTCAAGTCTTCCAAATTAATATTCACATATGATTCCCAGGGAAACTTAAGAATAGAACCTGATGGCTCCCAAGTTATACAAACGACACATGTCGTGATTCCAAATGGTAGACAGGACAGTCTGTATGGTATGAAACGTCTGCCAAGCCCAAACACATCTGATTTATCTGATTATAGGCCTGAGACCACGGAGAGCGGTGAGGATTCTGTAAATGTTGTGTCAGACAGTGGAGACGAAGCTTCAGAGAAACCTTTTCAAATGCACACATATTCAGCACACTGGACAGATATGAAGAAAATTGTTGAGCAGGGGAACTCTAAACTGGACATCGCAAGTAATTCGGAAACCTTAAACGGCACATTGAGAAGCGATGGTAGTTTTTCCTCCACTGACTTGGGGAATGAAGCTTTAAAAAATGATCTGTCCTATTTTAGTGCTGCCAGCTCCATACAAGCAGATGCTGAATCTGAGACACAGGCTGCACAGTTCATTCCTTTAGCCTCTGAGAAGAGCTCACCCGATGGGGTTTTGATCGATCAAGGTAGATGGTTGCTAAAAGAGAACCATCTAATCAGGAAATCCCCTCCTGTCTCCCAAGGAATGTACAGTAAGTTGGACAGCACATCCACAGACAGCAACCCTGAGAACAATGGTGAAGACTCCCCACATCATCATGACGTGCTGCACAACCCTCTTGTGGCCATATCTTCATCAGAGCTTGAGGAAATGGCAAAGCCTTCAACTCCAAAGTGTACCTATTACAACATGCCTCATGGAAGTGACTCCGACCCCTTTTTAGATGACTCCAGCATCAAGAGTGGAAAGAAAGACCTGGGCTGTGTTCAAGGGAGAGGCTTTCGAGTGTCACCTGTTGTTGATACTTCCAAAACCTGGACGAACAGAAATGGCAGTCTGTCCTCCTTTGCATCAGTTGAGTTTAGGATCCCAGAAAAAAAAGTGCATCCAGAAAGGGAAACCTCAATGGTGGAACAGGCAAGAAGGACATCTAGAGGCGGAGAGATCACACGGGAATCACAGGACTCATTGGAGGCATTACATGTGAGATGTGGCCAATACTGTCCCATACTTTGACAGTAAAGACACTTTACAATGAGCTGTGGTGTGCTTTGAGACTTGGCTGCTATTTGTTCATTTTAAACTGTTTTATATCTTGTTTTATTGGTTACTTTTGCTTGTCAATAGATTTAAACTCAGTTCACTCTTTACTTGGGTTACCTGGTGGGAAGAGCTTCTTGATTTTTATTGATTCAGTGCTTGTGTGATTCACAGCACACTGTATTATCTCAGTTTACACAAGCATTAATTCGTGCCGATTTCATGTCTTGTGATTTTCTCTATTTGCTTCAAATCTTCAGAAAATGTCAAGAAAACAACTATTCACTCAAGCTGGAGATTTCATAGCATGCCTGTTCTCACTGTATTGAAATAAGTCTCCAGTTAAAGTTCTAATATCCATTTATTTATAATATTTCTGCATTGATAAAACTAATATGTGTTGATTTACATTAAAAATGTCTCATTCTTTTACAACAAAGTTTCCACTGAATGAAACAAAGAAGTTGTTCTTGTTTATACCAATGTTTATTTGTGTTTGGATGGAAAGTGTGGTGAAAAATAAACAATGGCTTGGAATAGCTCTGACAGTGAATAAAGCTTCTTCATGTAACATAACAATAGCTGGCAGCCAACATATTTGTTCAAACTATACTAATGCGGATGTAACCCAGGTGAAAACCAGGTTTTCTAAATGATATTATTTTGGACATTTATTTTATTTACAGACACGCACAACAAAAATTGTTTGATTTTAAGTGTTGAAATGAATAAGTAATGGTGCGAAACAGTGATGCACTTGAACGCAGCTTGCTCGATCACAGGGTCAGTCACAGCCAGTGAGATTTCAGCCAGAGTGTGTACTCGGAAGCAAGGCATTGTGCTGCACAAGTTCTTCTTCCTCTTAAATGTAGCGAGAGGCCACGTATGGTGCAAGCAGAGCAAAGAGTGAGCATAGAGCGATAAAGAAGGGCGAATATAAAGTAAATACACGTCTGACACACGTCATTAATCAACACACCTGTGTGCATTTCCTGCTGTACTTTGCGTTTTTATTAGTTTTATTGCCAATTTTAGGCTTAAGGAGAGCTTCATTCGCTTCCTCACTCTGCTACACCATGTGGAGAGGCAGAATCTCCTTTTCACTCGGTGGGGGAGTTTGTGAATATCGGTGAGACATCTCATGGCTGTTGACATTCAAGCTGCTGCTGTTTTTTATTTGAAGAAAAACTCATCTCATCTCATCATCTGTACCGCTCATTATTCCGTGTCACGGGTCGCGGGAGGTGCTGGAGCCGATCCCAGCT
>JAUESE010007037.1:0-10591 GCA_032274725.1 Malacoctenus triangulatus
ATGAGAACTAAAAAAGAGAAACAGAAGCAGAGAAAGAGAAAATTATCTTGCTGCTAAATGAGTGATCTGGTTGCTTCAAGTAGCCAGCCTGGATAATTAGACTGCAGAGTTTATGAATAAATCGGCACACACAGCTGTCCCCACCCGGTTAACTCGATTGAGTGGCACCCTACAGAAAATGTAACAACATGCTGTTACCGACAATTACCCAGTGGCAGAAAAATAAACATAAATCTTCGCAGTTAAGACGGTTCCGCTGACTGAGTTTAAAGTCGCGTAATTACACAAATATGGCGCACAGTTAAGTGCAATTAAACAAACTCACTCCTAAGAATTAACGATGCACGGACAGTAACATGCAGAAACCAAATTAACACCATTAAGTGACTGAAGTTACTTTACTGCAACTGTTCGGAAAAGTGAAGAAAATGGTGAAAAAACTCTTCCTGTAAGGTGTAACCTGTGACTGTGAGACAACCAAGAGCAACATGAATATTTACTGAGAGAAGATGTTGTTTATCAACTTTTTTTAAAGATGTTTTATGGCCTGACTGAAGCTGCCAAAAATCTGAAAATTGCATTTCATCCTGAGCAACTAAAACAAATCTATTTTTATACACTTTTTCACACAGCTAACCCTGCTGTAGACGAATTCAGCTACAACACGAAGACGCATCATGAGTGCATTAAAAAAACTGTATCATACCTTTGATGTACAACATCTAAGAAGCAATAAAATGACAAAAAATTGCCATGATTTTCAGTTATAAAATCTGACTTGAAATCTAATCAGTTTGTTTGTTTAGATTCTCACACAAAAGTGTTTGTGTGCATTTATTTAACGTACCGTCTCTCTATAAAATCCAGCAACGAAAATAACTAGTTGTTTTAAGGCGCAGCACATAGTGAAGCTGTGATCGTTGCTAGTACACAGACAAACTGCCTGTTGGTAAACAGGAGTTTGCTCGTGTGGCCGTGACAGGTTTTTCTCTAAAGATATTCCTGCTTCCTCCTACAGGCCAAAGAAAAGCCTGTGTCAGTCGGTGCTTTGCTCACATGAGTGATTGTGTGTCTTTCTGTCATGAACCGGTGACCTTTTCAGGGGGGGGGGGGCGGCCCCCCTCGCACGAAAGCTGACCAGGATACACTGCAGCACGCTTGCTAAGTGTCCGGAGGAGATGAATCGTTGCAAAAAGCAAATAAAAAAATAGCAAGTCTTTGCAAAAGCTGTGATTTCTTCCATAAAGACTATCACT
This sequence comes from Malacoctenus triangulatus, assembly GCA_032274725.1. Taxonomy (NCBI): domain Eukaryota; kingdom Metazoa; phylum Chordata; class Actinopteri; order Blenniiformes; family Labrisomidae; genus Malacoctenus; species Malacoctenus triangulatus. The sequence goes on from JAUESE010007037.1 coordinate 1,257, forward strand.
AGTTTTTCTCTTTAATATTGTTCTGTGAAGAACTCCCTCCGACCTGCACAGGATGTATAACGTCTCTCGCTAAATGTCAGCTGGGATGGGATCCAGCGCCTCACAACTCCGCTCTGGATAAAGTGGTTATAGGAGATGGATGGATGGATAGATGGATGGAAGTTATTAAAGCTTTAAGACTGACCTGTCTGAGCAGGGAGGGGGGGTGAGGGGTGATAGTGGGGGGTGGGGGGGCTTTTGCTGAAATTGAAAAGACCTCGACTACACTCCGACGTGCCTCATCTTCACAACTGATGTTGACAATGCCGGGGATACAACCCAAACTTGTGGTGTCAGACACTACATGGTGAAACGGGCCTGGAGTCCGCGGCTCTGTGTCTCTGTTGTGCCTCAGCAGAGAGACGAAGAGACGAGGAGACGAGGAGACGAGGGGACGAGGAGACGAGGGGACGAGGGAGGCATCCACGGCTGATGTACAGATGGGCCCCAGAAAATCTCTCCAACTCTCCCTCTCCATCTCGCACACGGTTCTGTGTGACAGCGGCGCAGCAGCTAATGAGAATGCTGGTCTCGACTAATAGCATAATCCTCACATCAATGCGGGGCTTTAATTGACTGCTTTTTTGCCAGAGCAGCAAGAACATAAACGCACAGAGAGACCCCCGCGACTGCACGGCGTCTCGTCTCCTCTCGCACTTCTAATTTTGTCTTCACATTATACCGATGTCCCCGCTGTGCCCGAATGAAAAACCAGAAATCATCAGATGGTACACATTTTACATTTCAATTCCCAGAATTCAAAACAGATGAAACAATGCGAGAGCGAGCCCGCCTCCACCCATCCTCAAAACTCTCTCCATGGAGGGGGGTGGGGGGGTGGGGGAAGAAAAAAACAGGAGTTATTCAGTGCGACAGGTTCATTCATGTGGACCAAGTGGCGCTGTTCTAAATCTGTCTTCAGATAGAGAAGAAGAATAAAAGGATTTCAACAGATTATTGGCATGCTCTGCATCTGTGCGGCACACACCAGCTGTCGGGAATCCTGCAGAAGGGAGCGTCTCTCAGGCACTGAATTATACTGACATAACTTCAGGGGGGACAGAAAGAGGATGTGGGTGTGTGTGTGTGTGTGTGAGCGTCTGTGTGTGTGTATTTCTTTCTACACACCAGCGTGCGCCTGCGTCCGTTTGTGTAGGTGTGCGTCAGGAGTCTCATTCAGCTGGAGACCAAATGTTTCCGCGTCTTTGCTGGAGGAAACCGTTTGGTTTAAAATGTCACTTTTGCCATGAGGGGGAAATGAGGATACAAACAGTGTCTGTTTCTAGTCTGGCCAGGCAGACACAGACACTACAAGGTATTACCATCAACTTACCTCAGCTACAGATTCCAGACCTGTCACTATTTACACCTCAAAATGCAGCATTGTATTCAGCTTTCAACAGACCAAAGCACTGACAGGTACGCGCATTGTGCAAACTCCAAAATTTAGCTCACACTGTCCTCAAAATATGGTTCAAAAGGATCGCTGGCAAGCTCTTCACATAATGAATAATTCCCTAAGTTCAAAAGGTTCACCAGTTCATAGATTCAGGTGCTGATGTGAGTGTTTATCCATGAGTGCCCTCAAGCAAATGTGCAAAATATCTTCTCGGATTCCCCTCCACACTGACAGGGCTCCACTTCCATTACAACACCCAGCCAAGAAAAAAAATCATTTTCACCACTATCGAGATTAAACCGCTTTAGCAAGTGGGAATGCGCGCATGATACACGGAGGAAATTCAAATCATGCTTCTAAATGCATAGATTTTTGTTTGCTCATGAAATGGGCTTCTATGATTTTTCATGAGTGGGGGGGGGAGAGAAGATACTCGAATGACAAAATAAAGATAAACAACAATCTCACAACAGTCTTTCTGAATCTTTTTGTCCAAACAAAAATGTAAAATCACCATCAGACGTTCAATCTGGACACAAACCGAAAGGATAAGAGAAAATAAAGCGTAAAGCAAAGATTTTTATGTCCGTCTTTGCTCTTCTGCTGCGATATACATCACACAACGTCAATAAGACACGAGGGAATCCTGTTATTTATTGATATCAGGCGCTCCTGTAACACAAGAGCATCTTTGTCGATATCACTCCACTGGCACACTGACAGAGTTGCCCTTTTTAGAGAGAAAACCCCTTTTTCTCTGTTTGAAAACGGAGGAATAAACTGGCAGTGGTCATTTCCTCACAGGGTTTCTGCCAACACACCTCTGCTGGTGACTGAAAACTGTAAACTCAATCAATGTGATGCTTTTCCTGGACTTGGCAGAAAGCTTCTGTGCGAGTTTGAGAAACTCTTCCACGGCGTGATATTTCACATCCGTCCAGACAGACGACGTCGCGTTGATATTTTGGTGACTTTTTCTCCCGACTCAGCTCAGTGGACACATCCTTCATTTTCCTCCAGAATGTGTCACTTTTTGATCAAATGGGTGAAGGTTTTCCTGCTTACTGCATGACAAATATTGCCAAAAAACCCAACAGTCTGTTTTTTTTTTAATTTGCTTCAAATTCAAGCTGATTCGTGTTTATGTTCTGCATTTAAAAACATGTAATTTCCACTTTCTTGAACCAGCATGAGACTAATTTTGATTTCACCAGTAATCACCCCCCCACTGGGGGTCCTGGACTTCGACTGGGACTCACTCATTTTTCCATCTTGCTCAGGACAGTTTAAATATGAATATGATGATTTGAGAAAAAAAAAACACAGACCCCCTCACACACACAGTGTCTTGTTACTGGTTCTAATTAATAAGAAGAAGCGTGCCAGCCTTGAGGAATCGGAAGGATTTCAGAGCAAACAGCAATCTCCTGGAAAATGTTGCTTTCTAATACTGCAAATCTAAAACTGCACAGGGTAGGTAGAACCTCTCGAGTAAGTTTTCTAATAAACTGTCAGTCGTGCATGAGTAATATGACCAAGATGCTGTGAAAAATTCCATAAAAATGTAAATCTGAGTTTGATTGTTTCATACAGAACATCCAATAATTCGAATACCTGCCACTTTTCTGGAATCCTGCCTCTCTTACAGATAACGTGCAAAACAAATACAATCATTTAAACATTTTATCCTTAAAAATAATGCTGAAACGAGGGACTCGACACTCTCATGATGTGGTTCTCAAATCTCGGGCTCAGAAAAGGGGGGGCGGGACACTTTCTATAATCTAGAGCAGACCCATAAAAATGTCCCATTGTTTTGAATTTGAAGGCTCCTGCTTTTTGTGTTGGTGAGATTAGCCGGCTTCCTTGTTGTGTTTTGGCAAATTAAAGGTCACACCGCGGCCTTTCCTGAAGCCAAAGGGTTGGGAGCGAGAAAAGCTGCGAGTCAGTGTGCTAATGCTCCTCTCTATAAAGGTGTCATCATTCCTCACTGGTCAGGACAGACTCCTCTCAAAAGTCTCACAAGGGGAGAAGTTAGTGACACTGCCAACTGGAACGCATGGTTGTGTTGCAGTCTTGTGGAAAATGCTTTATTCTTCTGTGTTTATTCATGATTCACGGTGCAATGAGATGATGGCCTGTGTGATTTGGATTTAGGGCGACAAATCACACAAATGTTTGCTCTGTATTCATGCTAATGGGGAGGAGGACTCCACAGTGACCATGAGTACATGCTGCATACACATGAAGCTATTCATATTTACAAAAAACATCAGCAAGGCAAGCGAATGACTCGGTGCGCCTCCAGCGCCCAAACGTCCCCACAAGCGCAGCACCATGCGTGGCCATTGTCTGACAAATGAATCACGTCGAGCCACCAAGTGCAGGGGAACAAAAACACATCGCCGCTGCAGCAGCGCCGGTTTGAGGACTCGCGCTCTCCAACTCGCCACGGTGACACGACGGACATGTGAGTGATTATATAAGAGAAAAGAGTGGCAACGTGAAGTCTTTGACTCCACAATGTTATGAGTCCCTGCTGTTGGTGGAAGTGCTTTACACTACAACAGCACTCACTACATCTCAACCATCAAAACAAACTCTTGCTTTGTTGTTGTATTTTTAAAACAAATTTCCCATCTTACGTTTGTTTGAGTGACTCTGTCACTAAATAAGATCCTTATTAACTCCATGTTTATTTGATGCCTGTGTTGCGCTTCGCTTACTTTGCTTTTAGAACAATTTTCTCTTTCAACTTTTTTTTTTGATATTCTCAATTAGAAGGAAGTGTTTATCTCTCGTCGGCAGGTTACAACAAGCACGTGATTCATTTGGATTGCAGGGAAAAACGTTCCAATGTCATTAAAATAAAATAAACTGCATTTGTTTGCCGAACTGTCGGTGAGAAAAGTTACGCCATCGAACACGTCTCTTTCCTGCAACAGCGCAAGAGATAAAGACTTTCAGCTACTTCGGTATCTTTTTGCCCTTAGGGTGATGCTCCTTTTTTTCCCCCCACCTACCTGTCTTGGTAAAAAAGCAGTTTTGCAAGGTGATATCATACTTGCTATCAGTTCTCGAAAATTATATGTCACTCCAACCTGATATGTTTCTGTGGGAGAGACTGCCAGGGAGTGCGGATAGCCTGGCTAGTGACAGTGTATTAAACACTCCTGCTGTAGTCGGGAGGGCCTCTGTTCTCTGTTAGGGGGACGAGTGCTGCGCAGACGGGGAGCTTGTTTCCTCGCGCGCTGTGACAGGGTCTGCAGCAGTAAGTGCACCTTTTAATTGTGTGAATCTGGAGCCACGCTGTGTGTGCGTATACTTGTGTTTGATTGGTGGGGTATCACAACAGAACATGCACTTGAACTCGAACATCCTTATCCAGCGCTCAGACACATGTGCAGTAATTGACATTTAGCGTGTTTAGCAATTTGGTGGCTGGAGTTAATCCCGGGCCACAGCGAGCAGCGTCAGGAAGCTGTTGTCATCAGTCGGAGACTGATACACAGACAATGCGGCAGTTCAAGGGTTAGTAATGGACTGGGATAATTAAAGGTTGTGCCACAAAACAGTAGTTTTAACAATGTCCCCCTGACAGGTTGACCCCGTGGCCCTCAAAAGTTAATGAGCAGAGGTGCCCCCCCTCAAAAAAGAGCAAATGAAGCTCTCTCTCTGCAGCAAACTGCTTCACAAATCAGAAATCTGCCACCGCCACTCCGTTTCACCCTCTTGTGGCATCTCTTCCTTTCTCTCTCTCTCTCTGTCCTGTCGGCGCATCTGCGCCCAAACAGGCGATAAAGAGACGCTGTGAATGGGAATTCTGATGGCGTTGACCACTGACTCCGTCTGTGAGGAGGTTTTGTTGACGGCTATGCGAGAGCCTTTATCTTTCAAGTGCAGGCATGTGTTTATGTCTGATACTGAAAGGTGTAGGGCCGCGTTAAATGTTCAATTAACATTAAAATGTGCCTCTGACATAATGCCGAGCACAAAGAGGCGGCGCACAAAAGGGGCCCAAATTGCTCTGGGAGGACTCAGAAAGTCTAATTTTGTTTTAATGTTTGTGTTGGGTGAGACTGCTTACTATTCAGCGTGGCCTGTATTGATTATTGAAGTAATCACAGTCTGGGGAAATATGAGGGAGGAACAAATATGAAGACGTTTTAAAATCAGCTTTGTTTATGGCATTGTTTTCTTCCTCCTCGCGTGTGCAGCGGTGGGTACATGCAGAATCCAATCTCCTCCGCTTTCACTGCAATCCCAAAATCACTTCATCTGTGTAAGATTGAAAACGTGAGGAACACCAGGCCTTCTCCTCCGCTCTCAAGTTTACTTCTAATGGTATAGTAATAACCTTCCAGCTTCCCCGAGTTATTACATTCTTCATTTTCTTTGCTGCGACAAAAGAAGGACCCAATGAGATGAAAAAATGCAAGCTCTTCCTTCATTCCCAGCAATGTGTTTGTCAAGCCTGATGGAATAATGACGATGCTGTCCCCGCGGTATCGTGGGGGCAACAATGCATGGACAGGTCATCACTCAGGACTCCCGCGTCCTTGATGAGTGACCAAGAGGTTTTTCCTCCTGCGAGGCTCATCGGTATGTCGGGGAAATCCTGACATTGTGTGCTTGGATGGGGATGCTGAGAGGGGGGGGGGGGTGAATCAGCGCAGTGGAGAGCAGGTAGATTCAGCACAAAGAGACGCTGTTTATTGAACACACACACGAGCTCGGAGAGTCGACCACGGCGCAGACGAAGCTCTGCCAATCCTAATGACCGTCCCACTCTCTTGATAAATTTGCTCTGCAATTATGAACCCAAACACAGGAACGCTGATGTGTTCCTCTGGAGGTGGGAAGGCTGGAACCTGCTAAAATTCCTTTGTGCTTATGCACATTATTTGGTGAAAATGCACAGCGTGACCTTAGAGCGGAGAGCGCACTGGCTTCCATATACGTCCTTGGTTACTAAGAGACCAGAGGACGTGCACATCACGAAGCGTCACCGTGCTCCGGGCTCGTCTGACCTCGACCTGGCTGTCACTTCTCTATCTTACTTTTAAACGGAAGAAAATGAAAGAAATGCTCCGTGTTATATGTTCCGTCTTCTCCTGCCGTTTAATCCAGAGCAAAGTGTGAGGTGCCGGAGTCGTGACACCGGATGAGACGTGGGGGGGGGGGGGTCGCCCCTGAACACATCACCGGGTTATTCTAAAGCTAACGCAGAAACAAAAGACCCAACAAGATAATGACACACAGATTCACATGTAGTCAGTTTAACACCACAGTACGAAGGGAGACGGTGTACCAGCGAGACGCCGACCGTGACGCAGCAGTGATGAAGGACACGACAACTGTGCTGTTCTGAGGAGGTGTCTCAAATCTAATGTTACAAAACTAGTTTGAATAAAGACACACCAAATTCTGTTGACTTTTCTGCTGAAAAAAATATATATATTAATTATAATCAGCTTAGCTTTAACTGAGAGCGCACAAAATCGTATCGCTCAAGTTTGGTGCCAATAAAAGAACAAATCTATTTTCATCCCTGATTAGCTGCGACTTGTAGCGCGATGATAAAGTTGTTTACAACAACATTTTGGGTCCACGTGATCTTTTCTTTTTATTGTCGTACACCACTTTACCCGGCGCGCTGTTTGTGTAAGCTAAACGATGTATTACGCCATTGAAATGGAGCCAAAAGCTTTGGGAGCTAATGATCACAGCTGCTTATAATTATCTGTCACTCCTGCTTCCTACGGTGGAGGTCAGGGAAAAAAAAGACAGAAATAATTATGCTTGTATAATTGTGACTTTCTTTTTTTTTTTTTTTTAAAAAGCGGCTCTATTCTTAGTGAGACGGAAAATGGTGCAACGAAGCCTTCCAGACCATAAAAGCGTTCTCAACTTTTATCAGCATCAGTTTCCTCCTACGTGCAAGTTCCATAACTTCATGGTATATATTACTTATCCGTTCTCTGTTCGAGATGCTAAACTACTGACCTCCCTGCTTGTTACGCTCCTTTCATTAAGTTGTAATCTTGTACAAACTCGTCACACGTTTCTTGTTTGAACTCAATCACTCACACTGAGCCTTGTGACTCGTCAGCTTGTTCGGCGAGGTTGAAGTTTTTTTCTTTTCGCACTTGTTGCCACCGGCATTGACTGCCTTCGTTTGCATCACAAGAATCATTGTGTCCTGATTTGTTTGGATGGTAACTACAAAGGAGAAGGGCATGTGGAGCAGCGCGCGCTCCACAGAAGCCATTCATCCCGTTTATTAGAGTGGAGCAGCTCACCTTGGATAGAAATCAGCCAGGTGGGGTTCTCACTTAGACGTGGCAGAGGAAGTGTGTTAAGAATAATGTCCTAGGAGCACTCCGGCTCTCCAGAGGAATCGCCCAGTTCCGGCTGCCTTTTGGTTCTCTCAGAAAACAGCGCATCAGTACCCACCGCATGCCTCCACCCGACGACAGGTTGGAAACCGAGTGCGAACTGGGTCTAATTAGCTCGGGCCGGCCGGATCGTGATCTGTAGCTCTATTTCTGTCACCCCCCCCTGCACACGCTCGGCTACATGTTCCGCCTCGCGCGTTTACAGCTGTACAAATAACATGCTTGTCATGCTCATTGGTTGGACTTGGTAATATTTGGTGAACAAAGAGAAAAAAGCTTGAGGGCTGACGCCCCGACAGGTAAAGTGACAGTCGATGTGAGAGTCAGACAACTTTTATATGTCTGAACCATGACCAAGAGAAAAGACACAACCGACAAGCAGCAGCTTCAAGTTTGAGTTTTAGCAATGCTTCACTTTCGTATTCGCAATCGTAACCTGCTATAAAGTTAGAATGCAGAATTGTTATTTACAAACAACTGTGGTTGGGAACAATCTTACAAAAATGTGCTGTAATTCTTATACTTTTTCGTTTGTTTCAAAACTGGTCTCGCCATGGCAGCTTGTTTCTTCAGCGCTTTGTTTTCACATGTTTCAATTCTCAAGTCAAACCCGAGCGTCAAAACAAACGATTCACATTGCAGCTGGTCGGGATAATTATACGTACTTGCTGGAAACGAGTTTACACAGTATTTTCAGCTACTTTCAGAAGTTTTTAGCGAGCCAAAAATGTCTCCAGATTATAAATAATCTCCCACTCGTCCCAGCTGTGTGGAGCTGCTCGGGGTTCTACCTGTGCCAGGCGCGGTTTCAAAGCAAACGTACCTGCTTCGACAGCCTTCACGGTGATGTTGTGCCAGCCTGCAGTCTCCCGGTCCAAAACCTTTCCCAACGTGATGGCGCCCGAATCCGGATCAATGTGGAAGATCATCTCCTGGTCCGTGGTGCGATCGATGGAGAACCTGGAACGGCAGACGGAACAAACATGATTTAGATGTTTGGGAGGAAAAAAACAAGAAAGAGAAAAGCAATAAGATTTATAGAGTTTGTTCCATCACTTTGTAGTAACAGGATTATTCGTCATTCTGTCCTTAAGGTTGACCGCAGACTTGAAGGGTTGTTATTTGTTGACAATACATTATTACGATTGATAAAGAAACAGCAAGGGTTGGAAAAAGTACATTTTCAAAGCATTTACAGGAGACTCGCACCAGGTCCCGAGGCCCTAATAGTGTCCCTTAACTGCATGTGGATAAATAGAGACTATTTCTGGGCCTATTTAGAGTAGAACCATTAAACTTTCATTGTGCACTCCGCAAAAAACCACAAATGCATCTCTCCATCTTTGGGTCACTTGGTGCACTCAGAAGATTGGTGAGTCAACAAAATCCACCGAAAGGGTTCTTTGTTCCTAAGTCTGCTTCTCCCCACACACACACACACACACACACACACACACACACACACACACACACACACACACACACACACACACACACAC
>JAUESE010007305.1:0-10570 GCA_032274725.1 Malacoctenus triangulatus
TGTGTTTGTGTATGTCTATGTGTCTGTGTGTCTATGTCTGTGTGTGTGTGATGAAGTTGAAACATGTCTGACAGTTGTAAAGAAAGAAACAGTAAGCCATATCTGATGCCATTTTACATCCATGTGTGACTGGTGGGTCAGATTGACCCAAACAGTATCTATGTGATATAAACATGTAGGGGGGGGTTCGCAAATATGTCAGAATTTTCAAATTATAGGTTGACTACAAGCAGAAGAAATTTCATACTGAAAAAAAAATTTTAATTGTGATTTCTAGACCTTGAAAATCTGTCACGGGTCAATTTGACCAGAAGGACAACAGGAGGGTTAAGTGTCCCTTAACGAAATCATGATGGTGCAGCAGAGACTCTGCTGCGCTGCTTCATTGCAGCTTTGCCAGAAGGAAACTTTTTGTTGTGCAGAACCTTGTTCCAACCAATTAACTATGCAAACTGTTTAACAATCAAAATTTGAGGATCAATATGATGGGTGAAATTTAAGTCTTGAGTCTGTCTGCCTCCGTCTGTCCTGCCCCGAAGGCGTCTCAGTGTCTCATATAGTCTCATATTTCGTGAGACCATCACTGTGGGATAAAGGCTCCAGCTCACAGGTAAAACCTAAGTGGTGTCAGGCAAAGGTGATGGCTTACCAAAAATGTCTCACACAGTCAGACGTTTCTCCCTCAGAAGCCAACTTCAGCGCAGTGACAGGACGTGACTGGCACCTCCTAATCCAGTAAAAGAGGTTTTATTAGGTGCTTGCACCAGCACGTTTTCAGTGGTTGCCATGGCTATCAAATAGAGAAATGCTGAGCTTTGGCAAAGTTCCATGAGGCTGCTGGAGAAGAGGAGTGAAAGAACGTGGAGTGGCTGTCAGGTGGCCCAGCAGGTCAACATGTGGAAGTTTCAGGCTGCAGTTCTCACAGCTGGCACAGGGACGGATTACACACGTTCAGCTGGCTCAGGAAACCTGTTCACTTACCGTGCAGTGATCCTGGAGCCTGTGAAGCCGTGCCAAGGCCTCCTAAAGCGCCCCTCACTTCACATATCATGAAGTCTGTGTAAACCACAAGGTTTCCCGCTCTGCATTAATCTCTGCCATTTTATTCTGATTCTGCTTTGTATCACGTGGTAAATGTCAGAATCTTGGATAGTCTTCATTCTCAAAATAAGTGTATGAGATTTGTTGCTGTAGAAGTGTGATGACCACCTCAGCAGTGGAAAGAGTCCAGCACTACAGGTACGAAGTGCAGGCTCTTTGTGTGGTCAGCTGTCCAGGACTTGTTGCATTAATGACAGTGTGCTGCTGAGCAGACCTGTGACTGCTCCTCTGTTGCTCTGGCCTGCAGCAGTCCTACAGTACCACCATGTGGTCACTGACAGGACTCACCTGTGTGTCCCTCCCTGCCAGCTGGACATAAAGTAAGTGGAGGCAGCCTGAGCGTCCAGTGTCAATCAGAAGAGGCTTTTTAAAGCTCAGTCTGTGGGAGTGTCTGGTAAGCAGCAGGAGTCTGGACACGTCTGGACACATGGGTTGACCTCAGAACAGCAAGTGAGTTTAGGGGACCATGTGAGGACCGTGAGGCCAGGAGAAGGGTCTCTGCTTGAGCCTCGCAACACTGTGATTCAGCGGCTCGACACCTTCAGCTTAACACTCAGGAAACCGACATCATCCCCCTGCTTCCTGTCTCCCTGCGTTAGGACTTTCACCCCACTTTCTGAGCCACTTTCAAGAGACCAGTCAGTTTTACAACCCCCCCATCAACCCGAGGCTTCATATCTGCAGTTTATCCTGCTTTTCCTGATAGTTTTCTCATCGAATCTTACATTTTCTTCTTATCAACGAAGTATTGCCTTGATGGCTGTGCCCCCCTCACCCCCCCTAAACCATCCTGCTGAGAGGATCTGCCACGCCCACAGATCACTGTGCCCACCCAGAGGGTTCAGGGCCTCCCTCGGGAAGCCTCAGTGGAGGTCTTGTTTTGGCCAGCGGGAACCTGCTCCTCACATCGTCTTCCTGGTCCAAAGACACCGTCACTGACGGCTTGACCACCACTGCGACTCTTTCACTCTTCTGTTGAAAAGAATGCTTGCCAAATCCCGTCAGGGGCCACATTGACAATGTAATGGATGCCACACGTTGCCACTGTTGCTACATTGGAGGTCATTGCTACATGGCAGTGTGTTGGTGGTCTGCATATTGAAGCTGATCAACTGATCCCCACCTAATCCAACGATCCAATGAGGACCTCCTTCTTTATTACCTCTGCCAAGGAGGTCCGAGTATCCTTGGAGTTTGTCTCTTTGTGTGTTAGTAGAATAAGTCACCTGCAGGACAGGTAAAGGGGAGAGGTCCAGATAAAAGCAATTGTTCTGTGGCATGTTATGACAGTGTGTGGCCACTTGGTGGAGGATTGCGCTCTGACTGCGTCCTTCTCTTGTTCTGGTGTTTTCATCTTTAAGTCTGGTTGCTTCAAATAAAACATCGATTCATTCATTCTGATCTGTGTTAAGGACAGAATGTGCATTCAACACTCACCAGTCTCTGTCCTTCATGTTGTGGGACTGGACATGTCCTCACCCATGCTGTGTCTTGTTCTGTTTTAGTAGCCTTAGTTAGGTCATGTGTTGTCTCATTTCCATGTTGTTCTGTGATTTCCTGTTTGACTTTGTGGTGTGTAACTCTCCTGTTGTGTCAGGTACCTCCCCCTCCCCCATGTCCAATGAGTGAATGACCGTCCCCACCTCTGTTTGTTCTTTGGTCTCGTGTCTCAGGCCTGGACCTGGATTGTTTTGTTTTCTTTTCCTGGTGTTGTTTTGGATGTTGAGATGTTGACAGTAGCTGTTTTTTCCTCTTCTGGAGAACTTTGTTTTGGTCCTTCAAGTTCCTTCCCTGCAGTCCTCCACCACAACCTTTTGACAATGACTTCAAAAATCACGAGCCAACTGAAAAGCCGATTTGGTTTTTGGGCAGGGATTATAATGCTGTGAATTTGTGATCAACAAACATTGAAGCTACAAGTGTCCCTCACATGAGGTTTCTGTTGTGGTGGATTCACTGTCACTTCCAGGCTTTGCAGCAGCTGGATTAGAAATGAATTGTTTATATCAGCAGCACGCCACTGAAGAGCTGTTGGTGGGACCTTCACATGTATCCAACCATTAAGCACCTGTGCTCTTCTCTCTCTCTTCAGTGTGTCTCATTTTGTCATGGCTGTCCACCTAAGACGTGGGCTCTCCTTGGCCCTACGTGTGTCCCGTGGGCAGTTCAGTTGCCTAGTCCACCGTCCGCTCATGCCTGCACCTCTTCTAGGTAGAGTAATCTGTTAACTTCTGTTCTAACATGTTCATAGGGCATTGTATGGGTCGGCTGTACCATCTTTAGCATCACGAGGGGGCCATGTGCTTTTCTTTGGGTGGTGGTTTGGGGCGGAGGGGTTGATCAGCTGTGGCCTGTGATGGTAAACAAACAAACTATGAAAGTCAAGTGTTCAAAAACATCATCTTAATCTGTAGTTGGTCAGTCTTTTGCCATTAAATGTACATGGCGACATGTATCCAACCCATCTGTTGCTCCCTGTGTGCGTGCGCATGCGTGTGTGTGTGCGTGCGTGCGTGTGTGATTAAGTTACAATGTAAAGTGCTTTGGCTTGACTGAGTTAAAATCACTTTCTAAGTGAAGTCCACCTACCATCTGAGTCCCAAATAAGATTTGCATGATGAACTGCTTGTACATGTCTGAAAGGTTTCACTTGACTCACTCCAATATCAGAAGTGTCTATCATATTGCATATTTGTTGTGAGCTCAACCAAGTTCCTGGTTCGTGGGCCAGGTGTGGTGGTAGCCTGGCTGCTGCTGCAGGTTCCTGGTTCCTGGACGAGGTCTGGCGTTACCCTGGTTGTTGCTGGTTCCAGGGTGGTGGGTCAGACCTGGTGGTACTCTGGCTGCTGCTGGACCTGATCTGAGCCCGGTGTTACTGGGCTGCTATTTTTTTTTACCTTTAGCTCAGGTTCTCTAAAACAGTGGATGAGCTGCTGACAGTCAGCAGAAAGTAAATTGAGATTGGTGTTGTCAGTTTGTTCGATTCTAACTCTTGTTGTTTAGAAATGGTGACAGCAATACAGTAGATAAAGGAACTGGGAGCTTTGCTCACACCTAAATGACTGGGTGGTAATTAGCAGTTCATCTGTGGCATGTGAAAAGGAGGCGAAAGGGGAGCCTGAGGCATGGGCAGAGGAAGCTTTATTTTTGACAGGGAAACAGGGAGGAGAGAAGAGGGGACACCAGGACGCTCGCTGGGGGCTCCAGAAGTTGTGCTTGTGTTCGGCGTTAGAAACTGACCTCACGAAATCCAGGCTTGTGATGATGGAGGTGCTCGAGAGTAGAAGGCAGGGTGGGCTGGTGGCTCGCAGAGGCCAAGAGACTGGCAATGGAGAATAAGGCACGAGAGAAGAGTCAGAATACTGGAGATACTCAGTATGGAAGCTGGGCAGCCAAACTAACTTGCACAGCAAACTCAATTGTCTGGCGCTGGAGCACCGGTGGAGAGAGGCTTCAATCCAGCAGTGATGGGAACCAGACGCAGGAGTGTCCCTGCCAGCTCCCTCGGTCAGCCTGAAACACAAAACGCACGCACGCACACACACCAACAGGAAACTCGAGACAATAGAAGTGCACTGATGTGACAGAATCAGCTTCTAATCTGACCACTTGAAGCCTTTGACCCCACTGCTGTACAGGGATGGTTGCGTGGTTCTTGGGTTCTCACCACGTTTTGCTTTGCATACTCACCCATGCTTGTGTGTGTGCATGGCCATGCATACTGTGCCTTAGCACATGTCCTCCTTTCTGTCAACAAGTCAAAATACACCTAAAAAAGGTATAAACATCAAGTGTTTGGGAACAACATCAGGAGGAAAACAGACAGATTTGCCAGCTTCTCAACGTTACAAACTGCAGCTTTTCGTGACATGACCCCTGGATATTTTCTTCCAATAAACGGGGCCCCTGGACAGGTTGTTGCTGCTGCTGTTGACTGGTTTCACTTTCATCATTGAAATGTTTCCACACCGCTGACGTTGGATAAAGCGTGTGTGTTGGTACATGGCTGGCACATAAGCAAGTTAGCGCACAGCAACTGGTTAAAAATGTGTAACTCGTGCTCCGGACCAATCAGCTTTCAAACGGCAAAGAATGAAAACACGTTAGGTTGTTGAAAGGTTTGGCCAAGGTTCAGGCTCCAGGCTGGACAGCTGCCCAGAGATGCCAAGGTGCCATCCTCCATGGTGGCCCTGCATGCTGGCATGGCAGCTGTCCCACTCCTCACTCTCACTGCTGCTTTTACTTGGTGTCGTGACAATCAATTTTTTCAAAAGGAAAATATCCAATTTGTAGTCCAAATCACCAAGATACTGCTAAAGCATCACATCAGCACACAAAAGTACCTTTTTTTGATGTAATTTATGTTCTCTGCGCTCTTCTCTTGTTGGTAGAGGATGTGTGGGGTGGGGGCGGGGACGTTGGGTGGGTTCTACCTTTATACGTGAATAAGTCTTCTGTATTTGGACCTTTGGGATGCTTTGTCCCGCAACCTTCCTGTCACAACGGAGCGACTTTGGCACCCAGAAGGTTAACATGCTGTTGTGCATTTTGGTGAGCTATGATGTTTCATTGGATCCAGCATGCTGCTTTGTCCTCACTGAACCTTGTTGCACACGTGCAGCTCGTGGCAGAGGTGGGAGGTAAGAGAGGTGGCAACAACAGTCAACTAGAAAACTGGTCGGGACCTGTGTCATTGTCAGCGTTTGTTGATATAGTTGATGTAATTTTAAAAGCACCACTGAGCTTCAGCAAGCAGTTAATGAAGCATCCCACTGTTAAAGTTTGAAGACTTGAAGTGTCCTTCATTGAATGTGACAGAAGATGTTTTGGGTCAGCTTGAAGAGATGTCGGTCCAAAAATATAGAAAGTATTTCTTGTTACTTGAATGTTGAAAATGTCTTAATAATTGGAGCGGGTGTTAACTTTAACCTTTCTGTTCTTTCAAATCTACATAAAGGATGTGGATCCCCAACTGTGTTCAGCATTTCCTTTTCCAGTGTCGTCTGCTGTTAACCTTGACCTTTGCTGTTCTGTGTTGTCTCCCCTGTTCGCCGCCATCCATCAGCCCCATCCCTGAGTGTAGACCGACCACTGAGGGCTGCTGGGTAAACCTCTGACGGGAACCATGTCAGGCTTCAATCTGCTGCACCTCATAACCAAGAGTCAGCCTGTAGCGCTGAGGCCCTGCAGCCTTCCCTCAGGTCCACTGACTGGGTGCTGGTGCTGTGTGCCTGCTGTGCTCTGTCCTAACACTTGGCTACTGGTGTGTCAGCATGGCTTTACTACCCACGTGTGCATTCTTCACTGTAGTGTGACCGACCTACTTTGTGTTATTTCTAAAGTTTGATTGGTCCAGCCTGGAGGAGTAAGCACTGTTGCACCTATTGACACGCTTCAACTACTAAATAGCCTCTTTCCCACAAACAATCCTGGAGAGCCGGTCCCACACAGTCCTGCCAAGAAAGGTCCGCCCAAGGAGCTGGTGCGAGAAACCATGAGAACGTTCTCCCTGGACTCTGATGTCACTGTCACAACAAAGTTGTTTCCTCTGGCGGAGTATGAGTATGCAGCAAGCTTTATCCTCTCATCGGCTCTGTGAAGCATGTGCACTCGGTTCTGAGATGCGAGTCCCGAGATCATCTGTGGGCTCAGCGCACCGCAAAGTGAGGACAGATCTGTAAGGAAGAATTTGATCGACATCATTGCAGCGCATGAGAAGATCTCCACTTCCTCACCATTGCCCAGTGACCCTGAGGTGGGCCACAGCACCATCAGAGCAACACCTCGGACCCTCACACAGCAGTAGAAGGTTTCTGAGTGGAACATTCCAGCTTCTAACTTATTATAAAGACTGTGCAGAAGATGCGGCACATCAAGGTCCTCCTTGCCTGAAAAAGGCCAGTGCACCCAAGTTCACACACAGACGCTTTTTCAGCTCTGCTCTCTGGACTTTGATCTGCAGATTGAACCATTGATGCTGTTTTTGTCTCAAAGGACCCAAGAAATATAGACCTCCAACGTCCCATTTTGTATTTTGACACGCTTGCTGCTGTAACACACTGAAGATACTAACAGCACAGTGACGTCTCCACTGCTTGGCCTCCTGGCAGCTTCTCTGCACTGAGTGCTGTGGTGCGGTCTGATAATGTCCTCTGAAAATGTTTGGTTGTGTGAGCGCTTTTCTTTGGTTGGTTTCATGGATGACAACAAGGAAGGGTTGACAGTGATTAAGTGTTGCTACATACAACAGCCAAAGAAAGGCTCCCCGGACATCTTAGATGGCTGGTATCTAAAGAAGTGACCAGGAGCAGTTGGATGAACAGGAAAAAAAAACAGGATGCTGTCTTGTCCTCCATGTTGCTCATGTCACACATTTGTGACCCTGTTTGACAAAAGCAGTCCTAAGCAGCCAGAGGTCAGTCATGCTGTGGATCCTGCAGCAGCTCAAACCAGCAACCTGTACGTTGTCACAAACCCTTTTGTTGCCCTGTCACATGATGGGTCCTCAAAGGTTTCACTGGTGTTGTGATGCAGGGTCACATTTGTGGGATGTGCTACAAAATTAAATGCTACTATTGGAGACCACATGATGGAAGGCCTTTGGTGGGTCAGGTAGTTGTAATGTTCTGGCCCACCTCATTTATATCTCTTTAATATTTGTCAGTGGAAACAAATCACACTGTAGGTGTGAAAAGCTGCAAGATACCTTTGTCGTAACTATAACCTGAAATTGATCAGGTTAAACTGAACGAAATGAAACTTGGCAGTGATTGTAATCACAGCATCATGTTGTGTCTCTGAAGTCAGGGCGGTGCTATTAGGAAGTCATCTATAGACGTGGCATCTCAGAGTGGACAGGCACCATGGAAACTGTCCTGTGTCCAGTGCTGCTCATGTCATGTGTCCTCTCTGCTTCCACACTCAGGAGCTCGCAGGACCAAGAAGACATGGCCGCTGAGCTTCCCTCAGGAGGAGCTGAGGAAGCGGCTCACCCCCATGCAGTACCACGTCACCCAGGAGAGAGGCACCGAGAGGTCGGCCCATCACCTCCTCCACTACTCCTGCTACTGCTGCTACTAAAACTACTCTTGCTACTACTGCTGCTACTAAAACTACTCTTACTACTACTGCTGCGACCACGACTACTACAATGATGACGACTACTGCTACAACTACTACTACTATCACTACCACTACTGCTACTACTACTCCTACAACTACTACTACTACTACTACGACGACGACGACTGCTACTACTGCTACTCCTACTACAACTACTACTACTACCATGACGCCGACTACTGCTACTACTACTCCCACTACGACTACTACTACTACTACTACTACTACTACTACGACTACTGCTACTACTACCATGACGACTACTGCTACTACCACTACGACTACTACTACTACCACAACTACTAATACTATCACTACTACTACTCCTACTACTACTAATAATAAAAGTAATAATAATTATAATAATAATACGATTGATAATGATAATAGATCACAGGAGTGAGATAAAAAGTGTCAAACCATGTTGAGGCCAGTGCACAACTGTGGAGCAGCTTTCAGGGGGCAGACACCAGTCTTTGTTGCGTATTGCTACACTTTTGGTTTATTTTTTTTTTAAAGGCATGAGCCTTTTAGTAGAGACTGTTCTCCTGTTGAAGGGTGTATGGACCTGGGTTTTGTAATGAACAGACTCCTGGTGGACATGAAAGACCCCCTGTCTATTGAGCTCAGTCTTCTCCTTGTGGTCTTTTGTTTGTCTGAACCTTCTTGTTGTTGGTAAAATAGCAAACACAAGTAGGACCACTAGCCTGTATGTCCCTCTGACAGACCTGTGAACTGGACGAGGCTTTTGAGTGTTCCAATGAATGTGGTTGTTATTGTTGAACACACGTGCTGATTGGTCGGTGAAGTTGAGCCCATCATGTTGACCCCCGTGTCCCTTCCCACAGTGCCTTCACTGGAGACTATGCCCATCACAAAGAGGAGGGGACCTACACCTGTGTGGTCTGTGGCACCGCTCTCTTCAGGTAACGTCCTCTGTGCAGCTCCACACTCGTTCCCGTGTGTCTGCCACGCCGAGGCTGCTGGTCAGTGACGAGCACCAGTGGAGCTCCAGAGTCAGCACAGGGCTCTGCCCCCCAGGGTGAATAAAATCCCCTGACCTTTGTAGCAGGATGAAGCAGACAGTGGTCCTGCTGATGTCTTAAAGGTTCAATATGTAATACGAACACAATAGTGACCTCTAGTGTATGAATGGTGTAGCTGCAACAGCAGAAAAACATTCACGGCCAGTTTGTTGCCAAGTTTGCAGCGGATACGTCAGTTTCTATGCGTGTCCATCTACTGAAGGCTTCACCTATACTGACTGTACTTTTTGCTCTTCTGAGGTCACTCCTCTGAGACAGATAACCAAACCTCCGGGGCTCTGAAGCAGCTGCTTGATTTTCCGACCCCGCCATTTTTCCAACTACGAGACGAGCTGTGTGACAGGATAGAGGCCGTAACTGGCAACCAGCTGTTGGCGACCTCGATTGGCTTGTAGATGTAAACACATTGCCATTGCCGAAACTGTTAAAATTTACATTATGATTATTTTCAGGAGAAATATATTTTTTTAAGGAAACATTATATTTCCATTCTGCACCCCTCTAAACGTCTTTCTGAGTTTTTTTTTTTTTTTTTAAATATAGCTTTTAATAAAAATCCTACATATTCAACCTTTAACCCTTGACAATCTGCAGCCGTCAGTCCAGTCTTGCTCCATGGACCCTCTCAGTGTTGCATAACACCAACGCAGCTGAAAGTGAACACCAATGGGTTGGGGGGTCCCAGTGTGTGGTCAGCAGCCCCCCCCCCCACAAATCATGTGGAAAGGAAAGCCTAATAAAGATGCTGGAATCGGGAGCAGATGTGGGATGTTGCCCATACATGGTTTTGTGTGTTGTGGGTCCTGTTTTTGGGGAGTCAAAGCTGGGCTCTGAGTCTTTGTGGGACACAAGCTGGAGGACTGCAGGGGGAGGAGGGTGGGACCCTCATGCTTCGCTCTGGTGTGGCATCAAAAGGCCACAGCAGCGACATGCTCGCCACCTTCCACGCTCTCTCACTGCACAGTGGCAGACGATAACGTATTTTTCATTGATGCTTTTGTTTTCTTTTGCAGCTCCAAGACGAAGTTTGACTCAGGATCAGGTAAATTTCAAGCTCTTTTTTTTGCCTTTGCATCTTCATGAATAAGTGGACTGCCCTTCTAAAAAAACAGGATGCTTCCAGGGTGGCCGTCCTTCTTTGACCTTTTGAAGGAGGACTCTGTTACTGTGGCAGACGACTTCTCCTACGGCATGCACCGGGTGGAGACCACCTGCAGTCAGGTGCAACGCACACACACACACACACACACACACACACACACACACACACACACACACACACACACACACACACACACACA
>JAUESE010007508.1:0-10559 GCA_032274725.1 Malacoctenus triangulatus
CTTCTTCTTCTTCTTCTTCTTCTTCTTCTTCTTCTTCTTCTTCTTCTTCTTCTTCTTCTTCTTCTTCTACTTCTTCTCTTGATTTAATGGCGGATCACAAACCAATTTCAAAAGGTGCATACCGCCACCTACTGTACCGGAGTGTATTACATAATTGATTCATGTGCTTCTGGTTACATGATAATTGAATGAAAAGAAAAACAAACAAAAAAACAAAGAAATCAGAAACTTCACATAAATAACTAAAACATTATCAAATAGAATAAATTACACTTTACAGTCTAATCCTGTGTCCTTGATGAAGACAAGGAGTCCCTAGTGACATTCCCTCATTATGTCCCTCATTTTGTCGCTCTCCCTAGAATTTCCTCGATGCTCCATCTCCTTCCTAATTTATATATATATAAATTACATATATATATATATATATATATATATGTGTGTGTGTGTGTGTGTGTGTATCTTATTGTGTAAAGCATTCCTCTCAATCATATTTACTACACTAAAGAATGACGTGCTCCACCTTTTCAGGAACACTACAGGCCTCACAATTATCAGAAGCACAATTTGCCATCCTAAACAGAGTTGATTTTAGTCAAGTGTGTCCTAATCGTAATCTGGAAAGATTTGCTTCATCCCTCCTGCATTTCCCTTTGAAAATTTCAATATCAATTGATTTCTGGATGTGATAGTGTCTCCCTTTTACATCGGTGTCCCATTTCTTCTGCCACTCATCTCTCACTGCCCTTCTTATTAGTGATTTGGCCTCACCCTTTCCAATGGGAACTTTCATTTTTTCTTCATCCCTTAATTTCAGCGCTCTTTTAGGAAGCCTGTCTTCTTTCTCATTTCCCTTTATACCAGCATGAGCAGGGAGTCAGACAGGATTGAAATCTCCTCGTACATATAAGGTCAACTGGTCACTGTTGTTCAATGGGTGGCGCTGGTGCACCTCAGAGCGAAACCAACAGACAGGGAGAACAGTCATCTCTTACGTCCTCAGACTGGATATATACAGCACTCACACTTGAGCTCCGGACGCAGTCAAGCGATCCCACACTGAACGGCAACAATGTCTGGCAGAGGTAAAGGAGGTAAAGGATTGGGCAAAGGAGGCGCTAAGCGTCACCGCAAAGTGCTCCGTGACAACATCCAGGGAATCACCAAGCCCGCTATCCGACGTCTGGCTCGCCGCGGAGGAGTCAAGCGTATCTCCGGTCTGATTTACGAGGAGACTCGCGGCGTGTTGAAGGTGTTCCTGGAGAACGTGATCCGTGATGCCGTCACGTACACCGAGCACGCCAAGAGGAAGACTGTGACCGCCATGGATGTGGTGTACGCTCTGAAGAGGCAGGGACGCACCCTGTACGGCTTCGGAGGTTAATCTACATTTCTGTTCTATAAACCAAAGGCCCTTTTCAGGGCCACTTACTTTTGCTATGGAGAGAAAATCCAAATCAATATCATACAGCGGTTTGTAGGTGACGGAGCGAATATCTTGAAGACGAGATTTAGTACCTCATTAGTGGGAAGATTGATCTTGGTACACTTAAATGATTGAATGTATATAAATGTGTATGCAAGTATTTAAGAATTTAATCAAACGGCCAGAATCTGAAATGCAGGTTTTCACTATGGGGTATCCCGACACCTGATCGCTAAAGCCAACAACGACCGATAGCAGACCTATTCATGTTGGTTGTGTCATGTCTTAATGTGTGGGTGGCAAACAGAGGTGATGCATAAGTTGAATTGCAAAAAGTATTAACAGCCATTGCACCAAAATCAGCACATAAGCCATGTGAGGCACTGGCAGTATTCTATAGCTGACTGGACTGCTGAAGTTCACTTGGGACAGATCTGCTTCTAGTTGTCTGGAAGCCAGTGAAATGCCTCCAAACAGGGCTGTTGCAGAGTTTGAACAGCGGACTGGGTGAATGCAAGTCGGAATGTCGGATCTATTTGTCTCCCCCCATGCTGTGGCTGTAATCTCTAAGACCTCAGCACTGACCTGTGCCTACTGTTGAAACAACAATGATCATTGATAAATTTAGAAACGACCAGCCTTTTCTTGGGGTTTCGTCTTTAACGCCTGTCAGGGATATGAATTTCCTCACCTGCTTTTGTTTACCGGTGTTCCGTCCACCCAGATCCAAGTTCCTTCCCGCTCCCTGTCTGTCATGCCCACCCAGGCAGCCTCAGTGAAGCCTGTGAGGAAAGACTGTCGGGGAGCAGGATCCCCGTAAAGTAGCAGTTTCCTCACACAATTGTCGTTTTGGTCTGAGAGCTGTCATAGCCACCTGTTCCCGCCAGCTGTTGACAACGACCAGGTCCGCACCCCTGAGCAGGCAGTCGGCCCGCCCACCGTCCCAGCTCGCTCTCCCAGGCGCCACGTAGTAACAGCTGTAGCCAAACATCAGCCAACCCTGTGGACAGCTTTGCTCCTCTGCCTCACCTCAACATAGCAGAATACAGTGCTTTAGGTGAAATGAAAACGGACACTAACAGGTGGAGGGGGGGAGGGGATGATCTGCAGTCTGCTGTGCTTGTGTGTATGTCTCACCTCTCTCTGGAGCCTCACTCGGGACCAGTCTCAGGGCGATGTTCAGTGATGCTTGGACAACACACAACAACCCAATGCTCAGCAGAACCACATGCATGTATTTCAAATCTGTGTAACACACAATAAAAAAAAACAGTTTTGTTTCACCAACACACAAACAATCCCATTTGCTTTGATACATGTGGTGTAAAGAGACTTTGATAGCATGGTACATACTTGCTTTCCTGGCCCTGAGTGCAGCAGCAGCAGTATCCTCAGAATGAGACCTGTGGATTTGTTGATATTCACCAACTTCGAAGCCAATGTCGGACTCACTGGAGCGGAAAAGTACGGCCATTTGGAGTGAGTTGTGTGCAAGCAAGTGTGTGTGTTTTTTTTCCTCTCTGATGATGCGCAGAACAATGATTTCGCTTTGGTCTTGTGCCACAGGAAGTGTGTCCCAACGCCTGAGAGCTGTTTACACACTTGATAGTTCCCAAGATCTTTCTTTGACAAGTGTATTTCTATTCTTGAACCAGAATCTGATGGTAAATCGGATTAAACAGATGTAAAAGATCCATGTGTGATCTTCTCAAAATCTATGAGTATTGTTGGAGTGATTCCCTCAAACCTGGTTTGAAAATGTAGAGAAGGCCTTAAATTGTTCTTAAGAAAGAACTATCTTTTGCAAGGTGACACCGGTGGTATGGCGGTTAATGCTCCCCACCTCATCGCATCAAGATCTTCGGTGTCAAACCCAGATGAAGCCCTTATGTACAGAACATTACCTGCTTTCTCCGTGCTTCTGTGGCTTTCCTCCTTCAGTTTAAAGAAATAAATGCACTACACCATGCTCCAAGTTACTATGCAACTGATCTTTTTTTGGGATTTTCCCAAAATCGTTGATGCAAATGATAGACAGCATAATTTTCAAATCAATGACTTAGTTCAATGAATTCACATGTTATTGAACAAACCTCCCAATGATAACATTTTTTTAATATAAAATTTAAAATGCACTGTTTCAAGTTATTACACACGACAGATTTTTACATTTTATAGGTTAAGAACTTAAAATGCTCATTTTTTAAAATTTGTTGCATTGGGAGGTAATATTTACTGAAATTAAAGCTATTTCAATCAGAAAAAAAACATTAACAGGTCAAGTAACATTATTAAATATGACCCCTGAATTGATAGCACAATTTACATTTCATGCATCCATTGACCTTGTGAGTGTTTAGCGAGCTTCTGCTTGAATTTTTTTTGCAGGATGTCCGAATAGACTCCCAGAGCTGCTTGTAACCTGACTCAGCTCCTACTGATGATGGAAAAGACTAAGAGTTATAGATACGTTGAGTTTGTCAGTACAAATAAATGCCACATGGGCCAAAAATATCAGAAGTTTCTAGGTTACTATAGGAGAAAGAGATGTTAACAATATAAATCGAATGGCATGAGTAAAAAAAATCACACAACCAACAAGTGAGTTTTGAGTGAATTATATTGTGCGAATGGGAGAGATAAAAAAAAATATGATGGAAAATAAGATGCACTTAAAATAATAACAATCATCAACAATTTCCGTAACTGAGTGATCAACAGTCTCTGTTTGGGTGGCTCGCCACTACCACTGAGATTCCCAAGTACCTATGAAGAAGGATGGAAATCCCGGCAGTAGAAGAGGTCTTCAGGCAGATTTCACATCAGGAACCCAATCCAAGAAAAAGACCCGGCCAGAGGCTCACGCATCACATATACACACACACTCCAGGCACAAGGCAGAATAAACGGCGCTCATCAGTCCAGGTTCCAGTTCTCTTTGGGTTCTGGCACCAAACACACAGCCGGTGATCAACCTACAGCCAAGGAAAACTTATCCCTCTGCGCTGACGGGAAAAAATTCTAAAATCGGGATATCTAGTTGTTAGAGTTTTCTGGGACCGGATGGCACCCTCTCGAGCCGCCACACCCAAACAGCCGGTTCTTTTATTAATGTCAGGTCCTGGTGCAGGTTTTCCAGGCGAGACACAAACGAGACTGAGACTGATGATCAAATTAAGCACAAGTGACAGTTTTAATATTGATAATAAAAAGGTTACAAAAGTTAAAGTAAGTGGAGTTTAAAAGCAGAAATCTGCGCAGGAGTCTAGCATGTTTCCCCCCCGCGAGAGGTAGACATGTAAGAGCCCCGTTTTTTCAGTGTTCAAGGATAATGTGCTATCAAGTCGGGCCATAAAGATCCCGCTTTCCCTAAAGGATGCGTTATCTACATGTCCATATTTGGCACAAAATGTGTAAAAGTGTCGGTTTTACTTGTGAGGTTTCCCAGGTCCACATTCTTCCTGTGTGTTTTGCCTGCCGTAGAGACACACAGGAGATACTAACTGTGTTAAAGCTCAAGTACTATGTGTTGTTTTGTGAAGCATGAAGGCCAGAAATTCATTCGTGATGAATTTCTCTAACATAGTTTTCTTTTACAGTTTATAACTGCAGCGAGAGGGAAAAGGGGAGAAAAAAAAAGAATGCATGCTCTGGTGGCGTCGGATTGGTTGCCTCACATCACATGAACTCCTCAATGTCACCTAAATCTTGTACATTTTGAGAGGTACAGTCGCCATACTTAAAAAAAAAACAAAACAAAACAAATTTTCTTTTAAAACGGATATAAACAACCTGGCATATTAATTTCTTTGACACATTTTAGATTTTGTTTTTCATTTTTGTTCATAAATCATATCCATTCATTCTGCACAAGATCACCCTGAATCCACCATCCATTGCCCCAAAAATGAATTTATTAATTTATTCAGCGAATGAAGTAACCAAACTGGACTTCTCTTGAGAGCCTAGTAACCTGGGTTACATGCTGTTTGGAATTGAACTTCCTCTCACCCTCATAGATGTGTTGCTCTAAAGGTTCTCAATAGGGTTGAGTTCAAGGGAGAATGGGGGCCACACCGTGAGTCTCTCTCCTTTCATGCTCACAGCAGCCAATGACGCAGCATTTCACGTGCAGCATGAGATGGTGCATTGTCATGCATAAAGATGATTTTGTTACAGAATGCACAGTTCTTTTTTTGCATCATGGGAAAAAGTGGTCAATAAAGAAAAAACTCCACATACTTCACAGAGGTCATTTTCACACCTTCACAGACCCTAAAGGGGCTGGCCAGCTCTATCCCCATGATTCTGGCCAAAAACATCACTCCACCACTTTCTTACTGACGTCAAACCTTGTTGGGACATAGTGGCTGTCCACCAACCATCCACTACTCCATCCATCTGGACCATCCAGGGTTGCACAGCACTCATCAGTGAACAAGCCTGTTTGACAATTAGTTTCTATATATTTCTGAGCCCACTGCAGCCGTTTCTGCTTGTGAGCGTTGGTTAGAGGTGTTGAATAGAAGGTGTAAGCATAACTGCAAACCTCTGGAGGATCCTACACCTTCATGTTCAGTTGACTCCACAGCCACGAGCAGCTTCAAATATATGTTTGTTATTTTTTGATGGCTTTCGAGCAGCTGGTCTCTCAATCTGATGTTTTTGTCTGGCAGAAACCTTCTTCATTGTGCCTTTATCTGCACAAACCCTTGTGGCTCTGAATCAGCCACAAATCTCTTCACAGTGCAATGATCACACCTAAGTTTTTGTGAAACATCGAAGGTTTTCATAGCTTTCTTAAGGCGTTGAACTATTTCACGCTTTTAAGCAGCAGAACGGTCCATTTTTTTCTGATATTGCTTGGAAATGGTCATTTACTTAATAGCACAATACCATCCATGAGTTTAAATGAAAAAACAAAAAAAATGTTATCTTTATGACAAAAATACCAGCTGTGTAATAATTCGGAAGGCAGTGTGGTTCATTTCTGTGGTGATCTGTGATTTATTTGTTGAATCAGTTTTGTCACCGTCTTGGCTCCAGTGTGGAAATGTCCTGTTGTGTAAAGTGGCTGATGTGCTCATGTTCTCCACAGAGACTTTGACTTCCTGCAGCTCAAAACAAACTATGTGTGAACACTTACTTGCAAAGCATCACCGTCCATAAACACATACAAGTTTATAGGCGAGTTTATCGGCACAAGATAAGGGAGCAACGAATACTAGAAAACTAGAGTCTACACTGAGGGTGCTTGCTAAACACTCGAAAAACATGCAGAAGAAGTTCTTTTCATGTCCAGAATAACAAGATTGTTCTTGTTCACTAAATAAAAAAATTCATGTCAGTAGAAACAGAACATATGCAGTTGTTTTGCCAGACAACCCAAATTGGGTTTGCATTAGGTCCTTGAACTATAGGTGTGTGACCACCACCACCAGCACCTGACAAATTCCAGTTAACTTACTCTTATGGAGAAAAGAAGCTCAGACCATCAATTTTGTTCATTGTGGCTGGACTTTATTATGGTTCACACACACAAAACAAACCCTCCCCTCCCCCCGCCAAAAAAAGCCAGTGAGATCCTGGAGGGACAGATGAGCTACAGTTAGATAACCACAGTGACAGATGACATTAAGGCTTTTGCTAAGTTAGATTACACAGGAACGTATCAGTATTAAAAAGATGTTCACCTTCATTTCTTGCTGTTTTCATGAAAGGATTGAAAACAGGTGAGTGTGTGTCCTCACTCTGAGCTTCCAACACAATGCCCAAGTCAGTGGATGGATCACACCAGCAGAAAAGGACGTTACGTCTTCTGATGATGAGACACTTTATCAGAGTTTGTATTTTATGTGGCACAATGATGGATATCAGAATACTCACATTTGGGAATCTCCCTTATAGGGATGTGGAATCATCAATAAACTTTGCCATTCATTCATCACACTCATTTTCTTACTATTCCAGCTGGATAAATGTCACTTTTAATTTCTTAGCCTGATCCCAAAAATATATGTCCTCATAAATGTAGGGAAACTTTGGCTGAGGTGTCTCTTACAAGTAAAAATATGGAAGTATTATTCAGTATGTACAAGATTATATTCTGAGGCTTTCTCGAATTATTGCACACTTTTTTTCCTGCAGAAAGGAATAACCTTTAAAGTTTCATTGGACACATTCATTATGTAATAAGGGCAATATTACCAGTCATTACGTTTTGGATCAACAAAAAGATCCTGTTTATTTCAGTTTGATTCTGAGCATTTTCCAAGAACTTGACTTTAATTTTGATGATCCAAACCAGGAAATTTGCTTGTATGCTGGCAAAACGTTGTGAAAGACAAGAATTTGGCCTTTATGCAATTACTGTATGATAAAAAAAAAAATGCAGCAAGTGTGTAAGACAGTATCTTTGCTACCAAACAATATGAAAACCTGGCACCAACAAACAGGTGGAAAACAACTTTTACAATCAGTTCATCTCACAGTATCAACTTCAGACGGACTGAGGAACTAAAATCTGTTGTTGTCGACACATTTAGAGTATAAAAACCTGCTCGTGTTTAAAAAATTAAATTCGAACAGTCTGATTGATGCTCATCTGTGAAAAGCTTTCCATCACACAACATTATATGTCCACATTTACATACACGCACGCACACATGTTCGCACACAAACAGTGCAGTGTGACTTGCAGATTTGGAGTTAGGTTGAGTGACGTCAGCCCATCACTGGCTTCTGTGTTTGGGTACCTGCAACATGGGTGGAGCAGGTGGAGGTTCCCACACAGGAGCCAATGTGCAGATCTCAGTGAGAAGTGTTGATGTGGTGCAGTGTGTGGCTGCACAGCTCCGTCTGCTGGATGGGGGAAAAGTGTCCAGCAAAAAAAAAACAAACAAAAAAACACTGCAGGCGGGTAGATCGCTCCCACGCAAAACATCGAGCCGTTCACTTTCACAGATCCAGTACCCATCAGTTATGCAAAGGTGTTTCCACAATGTCACTGGGGAGGAGGTGGTGGCGGGGGAGGTGGAGGAGGAGGAGGAGGGAAGTCAGTGAAGGAAACAGAGTTTGGAGGCCAGAGGGGAGCAGCGAAAGAGGGATTGAAGTACGATGGAGGAGGAGGAGGGTAGAGAGGGAAGTTGGCAGGGTGAAAGTGGTGAGGGGGTGGGGGGTAAGGGCAAGGAGGGGGGAGGTACACGGGGGTGTGAGCAGGTGGTGCGTGTCTGTACGCCGGCTGACTGTTTCTTCGATCCTGATGCCTGGACGGAGGAGGGCCTGATTGTCTGTGTGGTAAACCCCTCGCATTCTGCTTCTGCTGCTGCTGCACAGGGTTCTGGGTGACACCGGCAGAGTGATCTGAAGGAAAAACAGAGGGACAATCAGTCACAGTTTGCTCACACAAAACGTAAATGTAATGTCATAGGAAAAAACGACGACACAAATAAACTAAATGTGGGCGTGGCTTTTTGGGCATGTACCTGGATTGCTTTTGTCCCTCCTCTTCTGGGCGTTTTTCCCCTTCCTCTTTGCCTCCTGCTCCTTCTCATCGTCACTGTAATCCAAAGCCTACAGGAAGGAAGTGGTGGGGGATTATGGAAAACTGTGACATCTCACCATAACACATCCAGTAGTTCCAAATGAAATCATCTGACAAAACATGAGCGCGAATGACTGAACTCCTGTCGTTCTGGACTTTGCTAGATTTTCCCACTTTAGCATTGAAATGTGGGGGGAAAAAATGATCTGTGAACTGCATCAATGCGCCCTTCGCTCCAATAAACCTTCCTGTCGGCCACTTGAGATGCTTCATGAAGTGGATGGACTTTAAACTTTTGCTCGTCTCCGAGCGAACCTTAGTTTTGCCCTATCGCAGTGAGTCACGTAAAGAAAACCCATTAAAAAATGAGCTGTGTGACATAATAGGCCTATACTACAACTCTGGAGTAGAAGTTAAGTGAGGTAACTTCAGATTTACAAAACGGTGGTTTACTTTTTATGGAGGCATGTTGCCACAGGAACATGCACAGTACACCAAACCTGTTCTAGAGCCTTTTTATCCTCAGGACAAAAGCTTAGTAGCCTTAAAAAAAATCCTCACTGACCAGTCAGGAGTTTTGAAAAACAGCCGATCCATTCAGATAACGTTTTTTTTTAATGTTTACATCCAAGCTCAGACATTTGACGTAAACACATGCAAGGCCGGCTTCTGGGGGCTCCTGTATGATCCCCCCCTCATGCCTCTTGTCCTCACTGGCTAAAGTTTGCTCAAACCAGACTGCGCTGCGGTGGCAGCGTGGACCTGTGGTGTGTGTAGAGTGTGCGCACCTCCTCTGGTGGTTCCTGGTCGTTCCTCCAGGATGCATCGGAGCCCTTCAACCTGACAAAAAACACCTTCATCTTAGTGCTTGGCAACTTCAGTTCACCGCATCAAGACTGACTTCTGTTTGAAAAGCAGGCTGCAATGCACAATCCATCGAATGGAGAGCTAGAGAAATTGTGTGTAAGAGTGTCCCCCTGTGGTGATGTCTGAAGGTACTGAGGCTTTGGGGTAATTTAGATGCAACACTTCAGAATTGTTCCGATCCTTCATTGTATCCCTGAACAGAGTGTGAGAGAGAATGTAGGTTTTTTGTGGTCCTTGTGTTCAAAGAGGTTTCCTTATGTGTGAGTGGGGTGCAGCTTTGTTAAGTTCTGCAAAGGCCGATTTACATATTGTAAAACAATGAAATAATAGATGTTATGAAGTGTTTGGATGGGTGATCCCTCTCTTTTGGGCTGAAATGAAACAGAATTATCATGTCAACTCATCAGGTCACTGGACAGTTGAAAACAAGTTTTGGTAAAAAGGATCCTCCTTCTCATGGTGCTTAAATCAGGTCTTCCTTTTTGGCATAATTGAGTTGTAGCTTGTAACTTGCAGAGATGAGCAGTGTTCACCAACACTTGTATTCAATTTAAAGTGGGCAAGCATGAACATTTATCATGGAATCCTCAGGCTGTGTTTTTTCCCTTCACATTGTACAAACAAAAACTGTCCACCTGAACACTGTGCTAATACACTGTGTGTGTGTGTGTGTGTGTGTGTGTGTGTGTGTGTGTGTGTGTGTGTGTGTGTGTGTGTGTGTGT